>VXBB01008556.1:429236-468530 GCA_013399915.1 Illadopsis cleaveri
ATATATATATTTTTTTCCTTTCTCATTATTTCTTCTGGCTTTGAACCATTTCTTTTAAAAATGAGACCACTTCAGTTAGTCATCATAAATTAGTCATCCTCCAGTGTTTGAGGTATTGGCCCCAAGTGAACTAGCCTGCTGTAGTAAAGTATAATTCAGCTCCTGTGTAGCCTTTCTTTGTGAACAGGGCAAATGAGCTTGGATGTGGTCTCTATTTCTTTGTGCTTGGATTCCAGCTGCTGTGACTGGTTATGGAGGGCTCCTGCATGGCTGTTCTCTATTAGGATCTCACTGCAGAAAGGAACCTGCTGGTGCTGTGCTTACATCTCTCTGACTGCAGGAAACATCCAGATCCTATCTAGCCATATTTATCTGCATGAAGCTGCACAAGCTAAAAGTCATCCCACGGTGTTTTAGCATATGTTGAAAAATGAAATACTGTCAAACTCCTACAGGACTTGAAATAGACTTGAAATAGCCTTGCAGTTTTGCTCCTTTACACTTTTTCTGTAGGGATCATTCAGGGATTCAGATGCAATGGGGCACAGAAATAGAGAATGAATCTCTCACTTGTCAAAATGAAAATTAACCTTCTGAACTAAGATGGCTTTAGATAACTAGAATCCCCAGTTTCATGCCTACTTTCTGTGTTACACAGAAAGTGCAGAATGAATAATTCAATAAGTGATATCCAAATTTATAATTTCAAAAGAGAAATGTCTGGAAATTTTCTGTGAATGAGATCTTTGTCAGTTTTTAAGCCTGATTGCTACCAGCATCGATGATAGTCTAAAAATATGCTAACTGTTGTTCATACCTATTCAATGTAGCCTGCAAGGAAATTTCATGTTCTGATCAGCAGTATAAATCTGCAAAATAACCTTCTTGGTGCCAGTTGCAACAAGTAGGAATTTGCCATTAATTTTAAGGTGACTGAATTTCATTGCTCTGCGTACAGTTAAAACAACTTTATAGATGGGATATGTATTGTATATCAGTGTCTTATCATACACAATTGTGAAGGTAGTAGTGCTGTCCTGCTTGAATTTTGAAGTTTACTTTTCCTTCTCTGTGTGTGTGTATGTGTGTGTGTGTGCTTGATGAGTCTTGTCCATAGATTGGTTTATTACCCCATGATTTTGCAATGACTAAGTAGTGATTCAAGGAAGATTGAAATGTTAATTTCCTTTGTTCTCCTGTTCCTTAAGAGGCCAGCATAGGTAGGGTAAACACCATTAAAATAATTTTGGTTCTAATATTGACTGCACAAGTACAGAATGAGATTCTACATTCTCATTGTGTTGAAAGGAGAAAAACCCCCAAGCTAAGGTATATAAATCATAACCTTTCTTCCACAGATGATCATTTTCAAGTGGCAGATGATTATTTCTGGAATCAAGAATCTTACTGCTTCCTGATGTGTTATATTTTAATTTTTCCAAACTGCCTTTAAGTGCTGTTAAGGTATAGATATGACACATAACGAAAAAAAATCTCAAATGCCTAGGCTGGAGGTAAACCTGTGAGGAATGTTCTGGATTTTTTCATGTGTGCAATGATTATTTGAAACCATTCTTGTCTGTATTCAGGATGATTTTTAGGCTGCAGCTGTCTTGCTGAATATTCATTATGAAATGCTTGTATTTAAAAATAAACCCATTAGTTTTGTTTTTATCACACAAACTTGTCTTTCAATATGTGCCAGTGACCTGGCATGGTGACTGCATCTCTGAGGCCTAGGTCTCTGTGGAAAATCTTAATATTTTTGATTTTTTTTTTTTTTTTGTAAAAATAGCCAATAATATGCAGATAATGGCAAGTATTTTTAGGAATGGATCCTAAAAATATAATGCAAAGTTATTTTGGTGTTTTCTACCTTCTTTTTTAAAAGGCCACTCTTTCTTGTCCTAGGCCCCCATCTCTACCATCATACTTCTAGGATAAGCTGTGTGCTTTCCAGCCTGGAGTTATTTCTGATTCACAGAGTTGCTCATTTAATAACAGGAGGCATTCTGTGTGACTAGAGCAAAATATAAGAAAGGGGAAGCATATTTCTCCTTTTTCAAATAGAAAGAAAGGTTAATTCACTTTTATATTTCTAATTTAGTTGAGGAAGAGCATCTCTTCTATAATGCAGCAGAAGCATTTTCCCAGATTTCTTTAATTCCTCTTCCTGTCCTGAACATTTAGAATCCAAACTTCTTGTTTCAAAAATCAGTGAAGGCCTGTCAGTGCCTATACCAGGAACAAGATACTCCCTTGGTGACTGTTCCACTCTATATTGTAGAATTATGACCACCTGCAACACTGGAAAATGAGGCACAGAGGAGCAGGCAAGCCAAGGTTACAATGCTGACAGAACTCCTATCAAGCAGAGATGTTGAGCAAACCTTGACACCTCATGGAGCAGTTCGATACAATGTACAGGCCCTCCTTTTTCAGTTCTTCCTCCCTCTTTAGTCCTTATGTCATCTGCATCTGTATTTTTCAAAGGTATTCAAATGACTGAGTCTTGGAAAAATTACCAGTTTTGAAGAGGAAGACTTTTGGTTTTCTGAAATTTTAAGGAACACAATAGAGAGGTCTCATCTCAGGTGACTGTAGTCTTTAGGCAGTTGATTTGTTTTTAAGATCACTAAAAGCAACCTGAAAGACCAGTTGAAAAAAAATATGAATTTTATGGTATGGCTCACTTGGATTATTTTAGAAAAGAAGTCTGGGTTCAGTTGCCTAACAAAGGCACCTTGAGTTGTTTCAGGTGCTGTGGGTATTCTGTCTAATGTCCCTGACACTCCAGAAAGGCCTGAATCTCCTACTGTATCTCTCAGTGCTGTGTGGGTACCTTAGTCTGTGGTATCTCAGATGGCAGTAGAAGACAAAGTTTTGGCAACACATTTCAACCCTGTTTTATTACAGTAATAGCAATAACAACAGTAATAATGAATATGTTTTTAATACTTGTATCATAAAGACATGCTTAATATATTTGTATCCATGCAGGTATAATGCACATATATATACTTGTAATTTGCAAAGACAAACAGTAAGTGAGTTTTGCAGAGTGCTTGGTGCTGACTGAAGGTGGGAGAACCGAGGTGCAGCAGTTAGTGAGATTAGCAATCCTCTTTGATCTGTAATTGCAGATGTGTGGTTCGTGCTTTTGTGTGCCGTGCCTCCTGCTGGGGCAGGCGCTGCACACTCAGGAGCTTTGCAAGTGAAAACATAATGTACTTTATTATTCTCACAGAAAGGGGAGGGAGAAACCAAGCAAAAAATAACAAGAAAAAAAAGCAAAGTACTTTTAGCTTCCCTTCATCATAGAGAAAAAAAGAACACAGGAGGGAAATAGCTTCCATATTTTTAGGCATTTGTGAGTCACCCTAAATCTCTTAGGATATTTTAGTAAAAATTATATTAAAAAAGGTTCTATAAAGTAATGAACTCGTAAGTTTTTCTGTGTGACATATTTCAGTTCCTTTTTTTAATGTTTCTTTTTGACTTCTTCAGGGTAAAGAATCAGTTATGCATCTGGGAATGCAGATGTTGTGAAGTGAGCTATGTGGATTGTAAGAGGAAAAAAGACTGGGTAATCTTTTCTGAGGTTGGCTGTAGCATTCCGTAGTCCCACACTATCAGTAGTAGCAATAAAGGTGTTCACACATCTGGAAAAGTGGGGGCTGGTGGGATAAGCCATGGCCTAAGGTCACTGTCCTGCCCATAAGGACCTTGGTAACTGTAGGATCTGGGCTTAGGCAGGTGTGGTGGAAATAGAGAATGGGTTAGAATAGAGTCATAGTGTTGTCAAAAAATGACAACAAGGGATTTGCATCGTTAGAGAAGGTTTTACCAACAGTGCAGGTAAAGGCTTGGAAGATCTGGAACAATAAAAGCTTCAGTACCCAGCTGTCATTTGAAAGCTTGTGGACACTTTCATATCCATTATGGAATTAAAGTATTACAACTAAAAGCAGCACTAACTGAGCAGCAATTACCTTTTACATATATTCTACCTTTAACCTGGAATTACATAAATTGTGTGTTATTACATCATCAGATGTCAATGGGCAGAGCTGCTGAGTGTAAGGAAAGTGAGGATTTTCTGAGAGGTAGGGAGGATACAGGGATGTCCACATACCCTCAGCCATGAGCAGCTCTCCCCCTCTTCCACACAATTGTTCCCTGTGCTCATATTTTGTTTAAACTGGAAGTTGAATAGCTGGGTTACTCTGATGTAAGACTCCAGCAGACTTGGGCCACCTGAGGACAGTTTTTTCATTGAACCTACATGTTAATTTAATGTTTTTAGTTATGTAAAGTTGCTAAAAATTGTTATGGCAATGTCAATTACACAAGAAATAGCGCAAAAGGTTTTTTGATTTTGTTGTTCTGCCATCGCCTTAATAGCTAAAGGCAGGTTGAATCAATAGCCAAAACATCTTAGCTGTAAAATTCTTGTCTCTCTTGAACCAAATTTTAGCCAAGAGTCTGCCAGTGCAGGTTTTTCAACAGCAGAATAACAGTTCAGCTCATATTCCATGAGCACCATTTTTCTCCCAATGTAGCCCTCTGTAAAAATGTTCTAGGATGTTAAACAAAAGGAAGAGAACTGTAGATACCAAGGTTCTTGTTCTGGTCCTTGACCTGATACTCTCCAACTGCCTGCAGGAAACTGAAGCCACCTTCTCAAAACAAGCCAGGGCTTATGTGAATCTGATAGTTAAGTTTCATTTTTAACAAAGCTAAATGAAGAGAATTGTTTCCTTGTACAGAGTAGTGCATAACAACACATTACGTTTTGCTTTTTTTGACATACTATTAATGAAACAATTTCAGATCTTTCAGGCATTCTTGTCAAAGCCCCATGTTGGTTTGAAAGAATACTTCAAATGACATTGCACAGTAAAAAAAAAAATAAAAAAAATCATTTACTTATCTGGGCATAATTTTAATTCTTGTGCCTTTACTTCTGCTGCATGATATATAGGTTGTGGAATAAAGGTCGCAAAGCTTTGGATTTTTAGGGTGATTTATTTGTTACTTCTTTTGGTGTGTGTTTTTATAAGGTCTTCTAATTAGGATTTTTTGCACCACTGCATTGGTGTAGAAAGCATTGCATACACATCATTCCTTGCTTTCTGCAGAGTATTGGATTCAGAAACAACACAAAATTAGATTTGTAATATATTCATCAAATAGAAAGTCTCCAAGTATAGTTTTAAACACTATGTTTTAATGTTTTGGCTGAATTTCAAATCCTGAAGGAAAAAAAATATTTTTTGAATAATGCTGGTTCATTAGAATAATTTAAGAATTTTTAGGAGGGCTCCCATATGAGGTGCCAGACTGATTCTAAACCTTGCTGAATATCATGTCTCACAGAATTATGCAAATGCTGGTCAACTGCTGACTGAAGACTCATGTGTGGAACTTCATGAAATATTAACATCAAGCATTTTTTGGAGGACAAAAATAAAATCCAGTCTTTAATTAATGAATCTTTGGAATCAACTTGCAAAACTATCAATGGGATTATTGTAAAACAACTTCTGTTCCCAGGATGCCTCCAAGAAATGAGAGTCCCCTTCTTCTAAATTCTCAGAAATCCCAAGACAGCATCGTGTAAAGTCAGTGCAAAATGCTAGCAAGGAAATGCAGGGCTGTTCTTATCTCTGTCACTGGCTTATCTCTGTACCTTGGACTTTTTATCACTTTTAACACCTCATGCATTAAAGACATTTCTGTGGAGGTTATTCTCCTGCTCTTCCTTTCTCAGACCCTCTTATTTTCTCCCATTTCCTCTTTTCTTGTACATTTTTCCTCTTCAGCTGTTGCACAGTGAAGTGTTCACTATTACCTCTGTTCTCCCTGCAGTATTTTCTTCTGAATTTGTACCTTTTACTGTTTCTAATTTTCTATGTTTCCTCAAGCCCCTTGATTCTCTGTATTTCCATACAGGAAAAGAACCCAATAAAACAAAACAAAAAACCCAAATCAAACCAAAACCAAACAAAAACTCTGAAGCAAATATTGGTAATTCCTTTATGAATTAATAGGTCACATTCTTTTTTCATTGTGTATGCTCTAGGCTAATTATTGTTACTAGGGAGAGGCTGGATTCAGCAGACAGAACCAGCTCTGGAGTTCAGAGCAGCTTGGTGGAGCCGTGGAGGGAGCTGGGAGGAAGTTCCTGGTTGGTGAATAGTGATGTGAAAATCCCCATTCCTTTCTCTTTTCCATTATGTGCCTCCTGCCTGGTAACTCTCTATAGCAAAGAATATCCAGGAGAGGATAGGGAATAAGTGCAGAGGAGTCTGTAATACGGAAATAAAGTTTACAGAGGAAAACCAGCAAAGACAAAAAAACTTAAACAGAAAAAAATTAGGCATTTAGACCCTAATTCCCTGCTCAGATGCTTCAATTCCATCAAAATCAACAGGCGTTGGAGGCTGAGTTATTGAGAGCTGGTGTCTCTATGGCTACAGTGTAGCAAACGCTTTTGTCTACTCTTAACGGGGAAAAGCACCCATATAAACTCCTGACAGCATCCACCCTTCAGATATTTTCCTTCATAAATGGATTTGCTTAAGTGCAGTTTCTCCGTGATGTTTAAAGCAGTGTAACAGATGAACTAGAATCTATGAGGTTTAGTCTTGTAATGATCTTTTCCTTTTTTTTCCAGACAGAGAAAAATAGTCTTCTGTGTACTTTTTAGGAAGGAAACAGAAGATAAATTCTGGTGCTGCTCAGCATGCACAGTAATTGTCATATTTCAGAATCATCTCTAATTTTCTTGGCTTCCTCCCCAAATTGCTTTAATCATTAGGCTTTTTCTTAACTACATCTCTGATGTGTGTCATTATTGTGGCTGCCTCTCAACAAGTAGCCTAGGGAAAAAAAACATCTCACTGGTCTCACAGAGCAGGCAGAGCTGCTTCACAGACACAACAGCAGGATGTATTCTAGGACAGCTGGCTCTACTGCCAGCCTCAAAAACATCAGGGTGAGTCAGGAGTAATTAGAGCTCAATTACTGGTCAAAATCAAGGCCATTCACTCTCAGTTCTTTCAAATAGGTGTAATTTCACAGAAGTAGGAGCAGATAATTTTACTCTGTGATAAATTTAAACATCTGTCTGAAATGAGTTTTGAATCAATACATAATAGATTAATTCTTTATCAGCAGAACAAAGCATTGTCCTAATTCTGTCCCTTGTCATTGTGATGTCCACGTAGGTGATTACAAACGCTACAGCTCAACAGGACTTGAACAAAGCCACAAGGTGCTGCACATGGATTGTTTGTCAAAAGATAATTTGTATTGATAGGGGGAGCTGAGTTCTTGCTATCTTTTTAAAAATATCTGGTAGATAAACATTTATATGATTCTTTGGTGGATTTTGTTGGTTTTTTTTCCTGTGGAAAGGGAAAAGTTTTGGGCATCTTAGTAAGAACTGTTATCTTTGATGTGCTACCAGTATCCTTGTGTGACCTGTTTCTCATAACTCTGTCCCATCCTAGAGGATGCTGCAGCTTCATTCGCAATTCAGATTCCCAGAGTAAATTGTAGAGATAAATCTTGATGTCACAGTCCATTGAATTTTACCTATTATTATTTTTCCCTCAAGAACTCCAAGAGACTATGACTTTCTTCATTGGCTTTCATTATGTTTCTCCAGTACATGAATAATTAATGTGGATAACTCTGGACTGTTTAAACTCTTTATTAAAGAAATTACCAAGTGTATATAATAGTGTCTCTTCCATTAGATGAACACAGGTGATTTCAACACTCTAAATTAACATTATAATGTGATTCAGAAATGCATGATAAAGGCATGAAGCTGTTTTTCCAAACAGCAATTCTTACTGTTTTCTACATTTATCAGACCTCCATATGGATACAGAGGAATAGACAGATTTAGACCAATGTTTGGGTCCTGCATTCCTTTTTGGAACTCTTCTGTAAGTGTAGCTCCCACACCTGTGGGTGCTGTTGTCCAGATTAAAATTATTTCCCTGCAATAAATGACTCTGAACTAGCCCCTTGCACTTCAGACTTCTCGGAGTTATGTGCTTCTTTTTTCCTTCCTAGTTGTTTTTGCCAAGTCCACAGGGTAATTTACCCAGCTCAAATTAACTGTGAAGTAGAGATGAAGAAAAAAGGGGAAGGATTTTTTAAAAAGTCTGAGGAAGGAAAACAGAGGGGATCCTATGTGACAGGCACTTGGTCATACTGTGGCTCTTGGTACAGGCATGATTGGTTGAAAGATGCTGTGCTGTTTTCCAAGTAAAACAGAACAGAAAAGGCAATAATAGCAGAGAGGTCCTCTGCAAAAAATGGTTTCTGCCTTTGAAGTCTGCTTAAGATATTGCTGAGAGAGGAATATTACCCCTAAATATTGGTCAATTGCTTAGTTTTAGAGGCAATATAAGTGGATGAGAATTGCTCAAAATTCCAGTTATATTTTTTTAAGCACCAAGGAGATACTCATTAAGAATGTCTGCCAAATAATGAAAATTTTGGTACTTGTTAGAGGGAAATGATAAACATGTCTCTTTTCCTTGCATTGATTATGGAAATAATGGGAGTTTTCCCAAAACAGGAGGCAAAACTTTAATGAACCATTTGAAAAAATCGCCTCTGTCACTGAATCCAGCTCTTGAAGACTGGATAGCTTCAAAGAATAGGACATAAGTTTCTTAACCATGTAAGTGTTTTGGATATTTTACCTAAAAGAGTTATCTTCCAAAGCACATAACCCCCAGACAGAGTTCATGTTTCCAGCTAATGGTTCATTACTTCTTTGACCCAGCTTGTCTTAACCCTCACTGTGGAAGACATCTAGAATTATGGTATAATTAGGATTTAGAATTCACTCCTGTACTGCAATTTTGTAAAACAAGTATGCTGGAATATACTGGCAGATAGTGATGGGCAAAATGAGGTTGACAGATTTAATGATGGCAGCAGTTCTTTCACAGAATAAATATCACAGAGGCAATGTGATATTTATTGCACTGCAGAGCAAAGCTTGCTGGCTTGTGTGCAGTGATATTGGGAAGGCATTGCTGGTAGTGTCACACTCTGCTGTGTGGAAGTTTCAGTATTATATTTTTTGGCTATGGATGATACCAGAAGGTTTTGCTGCCAACAGATTTTGTGGGCAAGGATATTGTACAGGCAGTGGCAGGTAAAAAAATCAGGCTGCTTTGTTGATGTATTTAAACAGTGAAGTGGAACTTAGACTCAATGGTGTTCAGCCTTCAAAATCTCTGCCAGACAAAACAGAAAGTTTTGCTGAGTTGCAGTTGGGATTTCAGTAAGTGTTGGGTGATTTCAGTTCCTGCCCAGTAAGGAATTTAATTTTAGCAACTGGTGACCAGAAGGTATTGAATTGCAGTGAGTGAAGGCCTGCTCTGACCTTTATGACAATTTGTCTACAGTTTGTGAGTGCTCCAATTAACAATTTGTAATTTTGAAGGAACAGATCCTACATTTTATTTTGTAAAGATATTATTTTTTCCCAATGTGGGACACCAAAATGGCAAAAATCTTCTGTTTGTGGCTGTGTTATTTGAGTAAATCACATTTGACCTTTTCTGACACAATTAAAGGTAAAAAATTTCAGTCATGATCTTAAGAGGTAATATTGGCAATGTTTTAAAATTATCTTCTATTTATTCTCCAATAATGGATTCATCTCCTATTTTTTAAATATAAATAGAAAGCATGTTAGTGTTCAGTGTAAGTATTAGTGGAGCTACTTGTTTGGCAGATTATATCTGTGCTCCCCATTTTTCTTTGAGTGAATGGTGGTCTTGCTAAAGAAACAGTTAGATAATGTAGCATTGAGAGAATTGTAATTTTTCAGAGGAGATAATGCAAGTTCTTTTAATGTTTATGTGAAAAAAATGTCAAAATGGCACATCAAATGGTGTATAAGCCACTTTCTAAGCCCTAGGCAGATGCAAATGCTGTTCTAAAGCTTTCTTAGTGATGGACTTTCAGTGTCTTTTCTCTTCATGACCTGTTATTACTGCTCACATCTTCAATTATTCTTAGTAGTGACCTTTTCTCAGTGCTCCCCAGAAGAAAAGCCCTACATCATTGCAATCATGGCATTAGTAATCAGATAAGCTAATAGTGTGCTCACCACAAACCAATTCCTTTCTTTAGTGGTGAACATGCTCAGACTACTTACATGCAAAGGAAAAGATCTATTTTTGTCCCTAAATCCAGAAAGGACAAAGTAAAGATTTACATACTGAGAAACAGTAATATACACCACAGAATGTACAGATTTACATAGTGAGAAATAATAATATACACCACAGCATTTCTGTACTAGGTTGCCTATTTCATGCACCAATCCATACATGTGGAAGGGCAAAGTGATACAAAGAAGGTAACTGAAGTTCTGCTATGTAATGTCATTAAGGCTTCAAGGGTAAATCTTAGAACTGATTTTTTTCCTAAATGAATGAAACTCTATTCTGTGATGAATTATGCTGGCTAGAGTAATATACAAATCAGTGTGTATGAAAAATGATTGAAAGAAGGGGTAAATCTGAGATGAGGAAGTGTTAGCACCATATGGTAACACTTATGGGAAATCTTCCCTTACTTTACTTTGAAAACTTTTCACGTAAAAGATTGCACAGTCCTGGAGTTAACCACTGCAGGGATTTCTTTTGTCATCTTTATGACTGTTAATTTGGATTAGAGCAAAGCCTGGATTCTTCAGCAGGGTTGAGTGCTCCTTTATATGAAGCATTGTACATGCACATAATTAAAAAAAGAAAGGCAAAACCCCTTCTCTCAGGAGTTTGCAGTATGACAAAAACATCAGGCACATATTACATCCAAAAACATAAAAGGTGTAGTCAAGAAAGAAGATCAAATCTCAGTACATTTTATGCTGTCATGTGTTTTTCTCACTTTCCCTCTTGGGAGAAGGACCCCCTTTAGTATTATGTGCCACTTTAATATTAATTCTTGACCACATCGATTTACTCTTCTTTCATCACTTAGCTATTATACAAGCAGTTATTGATGAACAACCACAGATTCTGAGGGCTTGATAAAATACCTTTTTCAGTGCAGAACATTCTGGATATCCTGAGAACCTGAGGAGAGAAACCAGACTCCAAAATGTGACTGAACATACTCCTGCTCTGAAGAGTTCTGAATTAAGGCAGCAAGAGAGAGCAAATTCTGCCCTTCTTTTACCTCCTGTCTCTTTAGTTCTCTCCCAGTCACACACCAGAAGGGAGGCAGATGAGGAATGGCTGAATGTGCTAGGAGAGAAGTGGGGGCCACCTGTGGACATGGGTGGACTGGACTGCCAGAAATTGCCAGCAATCAACAGTGATCAGGTGCCAGAGCTGCTCACCTGCAGGAGTGACAGGACAGGAGCAATCAATGCTGATCAGGTGACAAAGCTGCTCACCTGCAGGAGTGACAGGACAGGAGCAATCAATGCTGATCAGGTGACAAAGCTGCTCACCTGCAGCAGTGACAGGACAGGAGAAATCAATGCTGATCAAGGGACAAAGCTGCTCACCTGCAGGAGTGACAGGACAGGGCAGCCTGTGGGACAGGCAGTGCCTGGGGATGGCATGCACATGTTTGGGAGGGTCAGGAAGGGGCATTCCAGTGGTGGGACACTGTTTTCTTGGAGAGTAGGAGTTAAAAAAACTCTTCTGAGGAAGAGAGTGGAGGAGTTTGGAACTGAAAAAAAAATGAGCAAGGGAGAAAGGGAATAAGAATGAAAATTTAAAAGGGAATATCCAGGTTTTTGTATCAAAGTGAATGCCAAAATGAAACTAAAGTGAAAATAGACAGTTGATAAGTTGATTTTTCACAAGCAATTGGTAAGTTATGAGTAATAAACATATACTTACATTGCATGTGCACATAGCTATGTAGCCCCAGGGTTTGAGAAAATGGGATGAACTTTGCTTAAAGCCTGTAATCAACTTAAAGTACATTTTCTCCAGACATTCTTGCAATTTGGGATAATTCTAGACTTGTTAAGCACACATGTATGGCAGAAAGATGAGAGTGTGTTGAATAGATCACAGCTTTAGCAGGCTGATCAAATTTATCTCTCACCTCTATTAGAGAGCAGAATATTTCCCTCTCAAACAGATGACTTCTCCCATCAGTTTTCTGCAGGAAACCTTGTTTGATTTTTCCTACCAATGTGTTCAGATTATCATTCATTATTGTTGGGAATCATCTTGATTTTTTCAGTTAAAGCTGTCCCAGCTGTGTGAGTGGAGTACTTCTAAAATGTAATTATTGGGCCATATTTATTAATCCTACTATAAGAAAATAAACATGTGACCACTATTTAGAGTCTTCCACAGCTGGGGCTAAAGGAGGCATTAACCTGCCCAGGTGTTTCCTTGTTTCTTACCCTCAACAGCAGTGATGAGCTCACCCTTCAAGGTCTCCTGACCTTATATTGCAGCCAAATGTGAAATAAACAGGTAAATGTGGGGTGTACTTTCATTCTGTACTATTAAAATGTTAAAGATTGTTAGCATATTTTGATTAAGGGAACATGTACTGGCTAAAATGTTGTGATGGAAAAGGGTTGCTAGAATCTGCAAATGTGAGGAGACATTAAGTGCTTCCATGGAAGTTGTAGTGAGAGAGTGAAAGGAAAAGGTAGGGAACCGTCAACAACAAAAACGATTTAAAAGGTTTGTATTTTCCCAGTTTCAGAATGAATTTAGCTGTTCTTGCCTGTTGTTTGATTTTTTGTTTTGATGATTAGAAGACAATTTTTGATAAACAGGATCTATGACCTACTTTTTAATTTTAAGTTAGAAAAAAGCTTACAAGATTTATGGCGTTCTTGAGAGAGATGTTTTGTTTAGGATCATCATGAGTTGGTTAACAGGGGGAGAGGACAGAGAAATAAACATAATATAATGTATTTGAATCACCAGTCAATGTCAATTTTTTAGAAAAATATTTTCCTGATAACTGAATTTTTACAGTTTTTTTCTAGATGAAGTTCAAGTGATTTCATCTGCTGCCTTGACTGTCCTAACCTTCACAGGCTCCTCATATAAATTGAAACAAACAATATGTTCTAGTGCAGTTTAAATGTTCCTATTTTTCTCTTTAGGAAAGCAGAACTGCTGTATGATGAAGAGAGGGAAATAGTTTTATTAGTGTCGCATGACAAGAATAAGTTGAAAAATAAAATTTAAACTTTTAGGTCCTGTACTTGCAGCAGTGTTTTGTGGTTATGTTTTGCTGCCTTTCTGAGAAACAGCACTGATATAGAGAGGGAGGAAAGGGAGGCAGGAGAATTTGCAAGCCCCTGTGGAATCTCTTTTTGTGGCTATTTAATAATGCACCATGCACCTGTACTGTGGTATACATTATATACAATATATTGCTCTGTTTTGTCACTACTGAGTATGTAGACCATGCAAATGTTAGCAAAGAGTTCAATTTCAATGCAAGTAAGGTAAGAGAACTCTTTAAATTCTAAATTTAGCAAGACAAGGTATGCTGGGTAATTATATGGAGACTTTATTATTTCAGGGCAGCTGTGAGAAGTGAGGTTGGGGTTTTAGGTTTGGTGTTTGAAAGTATTGTATCAATAGTTTATATGTATGAGGAGATTATTTTTTTAGTAGAGAGATTTTTTTTTTTTGATAGAAAATGCTACGTAATTTTGTTCCCATAAGGCATGAACTGAATTAAATATACGTTGGAGATGATACCACTTCACTCTTCAGAGTTTACTTATTACCACCATTACTAATAGTAGGTAGATGATACTTAAAATGAAATATGATGCTTCTTAATGTTCCAGTAAACAGCAGGGGATAAATTAGTAGCTAAATTAGCATATTGACTGGTTGGGTGAAACATGCATAACAATCATCTCTAGCAATGAATAACTTGAAACAAATTATTTTTCAAGGCATTTTGGAGGTCCTTGTCTATTTTAGAGTAATCCTACATGGATATATTTTACTATGCATTGACTTTATTAATTTGCTCTCCAAGACGTGGGTTTACACGTCTAATTGCATCAGATTCCTTGCTGCACTGAGCATCAAATAAACAACAGTTATTAAAAGAGAAACTAAAACTTGATAATACCAGGTTTCTTTTGTGCTTTTCATGGAAAATATATTATTCAATAAAGCAACATAAGAATTCTGTATAGAGGTAGCTTAACTGTTGATCTCTTTATACCTAAGCAGGCTCATTTTGTATCTGTAGTTTTCTGCTTCTGAGAATATCAATATATTATTATAGGATGGCCTACCTCTGGCAGGGGGCTACAGACAGCAGGTGCTTGTAATCCCAGCTCCTAGATGCTTCAAAATCAGTAGAGTCTGGGTGAACTGGTCACTGTTTAAATGTGCCACTGCACTAGAAATATTCCTGGCTGAAACTTCTCATCTGACACCTTTTGGATCCACAGCACCGTAGGACAGGAAATAACCATGAAACTGCCTGTCTTCCCTCCATCACAGGACAAATTCAGCAGCATTTTGCCTGAAACAGATATTTCAGACTTCTGGTTTTAATTCTTTTGTAATCTCTCAGGGAAAAAAGGAGCTCTGATTTTTCCTAGGCCCAAGGCCTGTTTTTAGAAACGATAACTTCAGATTTCAGGAAAGAGGAACACTGAAGTATACCTTTCCATGCCTAGTTTATGTTGGTGCTTGAAGTCTTTATTATTATTATTATTGCAAGAATGCCTTTCTAATTGGACTCTTCTTGTGCTGTGAGCTCTGTGCAGATGTGTTTTGGTCACTGCCTGTCATCATTGTCTGATGTTTTTATGAGTCAATGTGCAGTTCAGGCATCATCCTGCTTGGCTGGGTCAGTAGCAGGGCTGCAGTCAGGTATCTCCAGTGAGTTTCCAGACATTGTTTCAGGTCAAATGGTTCTTACAGCAGACTTGTCTGGAGCAAAATCATCCACATCTCAAGAATATGTTACAAACCAGCTTGTGTACTGTGGGGGCATGTGCAATTCTGCCATACTCTGTGTGAAGGAGCTTTCCTGGTCTGAAACTTCCCTTTCAAAAGGTACCGAATGTATATCCAAAGTTTACTGGGGCTTGGGTAAAAGGATGAGAGGAGTCTTTTATTCACGTGCATAGTGTAAATCTGCTTAAGGTGTGTGAATATTGTAAATATTGTAAGGTTATGTGTATGAGGTCTTTGCAGGGATGGATGTAAAGGACTCTGTTGGTTCTCCAACATGAAGTCATGTATCTGGGCTTGCCTAGCTTGGAGAATGTGCTACTAAATCCTGCTGAGAGACCCAGCGTATTAGTTCAGGCTTAATGATGTGCTAATACAGTTATCTGCTGAAAGGCTTTGCAGAAATTCCTAAGTCACTCTATCTCACCAAAACTTTTCTTTTAGCAGGATTAGGAGCCACGTAATTCATGGTCAGAGGGTTTTGAACCTTTTCTAAAGGTTCTTTTTCTTAGGACATCTTACATAATCCACTGGACTCCCTGGTGAATAGAGGTGCTGTACTCTGTGCTTTCATGGAGCTAGGCATGGCTGGGGAGAGGGGATTTGCTCATTTGTTTGGATCTGGTGTAGTTCTTGTTTCTTGATGCAAAGTGTGGAAAAGTTCAATATTGTTTAATATCTGTAACTCCGTGTGTCCATTTATAAACAAGATATTTTCCAGAAAAATTAAAAGGCTTAATTGTGAAAATGTGTTCTTAATGGGCAGTGTTTGTGTCCAACATACAGCTTCATTCCTCAGATTTTCTCCAGTTCTAGCTCTTCAGCTTTGTCAGAAAATAAAGGAATGGCTGGTTGGGTTAACAAAGTGAGTGGCTTTAACAGTAGCAGGATATTTCACATTGCTTTTGAAACTGATCCTTGTCTCTGTGCCCCAGTGTGAAGTGGCCAGAGCAGAGGCACATGTTGCCCACTTCCCTACTGCCTTCACAACTATCAGCAGGGACTTGTTTTGCTTGAGGATAAAGGCAATAGTACCTGGTTGGGTGACACTAAGGGAACAGAACAGTTTGGTGGCAAGGGAACAGAATACTTTATCCATGAAAGTGAAAAAATACTTTATCCATGAAAGTGTACAAGTGAAAGAGCTGGGATTGCCAGCCTGGATGAAGTTTCTAGGGTGAAGAGTGGAGTTTGAGCAGGGGCTCACCAAGCAGCAAGTTTGGGAACAAATTTCCTATTTTAAATGGAAAAAATCCAAGGATATTTTTCATGGACCTATACTGATTTGTCTGTTGTCTGTGAGGTATCAAGGTGTTGGTAGGGATGGCTGAATTTGGAAGCCTTTCTCCAAGGAATTAGCACTCCTGTATTCTTAGGCATGGTCAGTGGTTGCAGTTATTAAATTCAAGCTTAATCTGAGCAATTTATAGGCTGATTCATAGGCTGGTCTCATCACAGTAGCAATATTATCAGGATGCTCTTGGTTTCTCAGTGTATATTCTTGTATGGGATTGCAGCATTATTGTGCTGTGGTATAATCATGTACTCAAAATTAAGAGAACATAAAGACCTTCAAATTACTAAATAAGAGAGACATGCATGGAAAAACTGAACCTTCAGGAGTGGAATGAGGGGAGGAAAAACCTCAAAGGTTATTCTGGACATTGCCAGTTAGTAAGAGGTGCTGTCTAATCAGACCTGTTCTGGACTTTCTCTACTGCCCAGTCTGAGCTCCCAAGGTCAACCAACTCTTGTCTGACTCTTGCAGAGCGTTTAACAGATCTTCAATATGCACTAATTATCCACAGTTTGAAACCTGTATTAATTTTTACCTTTCTCTTGTGTTTTTAGGCTGCCTGTTTGAGGATGACCTTTGCAAATCTTTTGAAGTCTGCGTAAATGGTAAGCCTTCCATGTTTTGTTTGCTGATTGGTGTGTCCTCCACTCTGTAATTGCTATATGGTTGATTTAATAAACCAAATACAGATGTGAGTGAGAAGGAGGGGAAAAAGGAAAGTACCAGGTATGACTAATCTGGTCAGCAGTTAGGAAAAATTTAATAGATTTGAAAATAAATAAATATTCTCTCAACCCTGAGCCAAACCATTTACTTTTGTGTGAAAGAGATTTTAATTTAATTAAACACGCTGAAATATGCTAACATTTAATTTGTCTTAATATGGGTGAAAATAACAGTTTTGTTACCTTCAGTTTGTTCTTCTTCTTAGAGGATCATGTTGAGTAATTATCAGTCTCCTCTTCAAAAGATTACTGTTTTTTATAATAAGAAAGAAGGTCTCAAAGGAGCAGGTGTTGATTATACTGCTTCCTTTTTCTGTGATTTTACTTGAATTATGTGGAAACAACTTTCTTCTGCTGTCCTGCATAATTTATTTTCAGTAAGTCAAAAAAGCCAACACAACACTTTTTTTATGCTAATGGAATAGTAGGAAAGATGTTTTCTAATAATATTAGAAATTAATGAAGATTTTAAATGTGCTATATGAAATAATTTAGTTTCCAATGAAGGACAGAGGATGTTTTGAGAGAGATCTTTGAAACAATAACTGTTATAAAATACGTGTGTACATGATGAAAGGAGGGAGTAGTTTTAATAGTGTCTTTTGACATGGAAATATATGGCAATATGTCGATGTGTAATAAGGGAGGTTAATTTTTTTAGTTGAGTATTTTATATGAAGTTTTTGTTTGTGACTTCGTATTTTAAAGGAGAAGTTTTGTTTTCCATCAAACACAGAAATAATAAGATGGGTCTATTAATAAATTAAGATATTAATAAGGTTTATCTAATAAACATTTAAGATGAAATTATGTTAAATTTCCAGTACTGTTTAACATCAGAAAAATGCAAATTAGTAAGAATTGTGTATTGATAGTTCCCACGATTGCACCAGGAAGGGCGGTACACAGATTTCTACAGGGTGAATTTTGCTATCAATATTTTCCAGTGCCTAGGCTGGAGTGTCCCTCAGTGCAAGCAGATTTAATCAGGTTTAATCATAGGCAACTGTTATTTGTGGCAGACAATGCATAATGGGGAATTTATGCAACAGATGATAGTAATTTCTGTACTTTAAGGGATCTCTCTATTGAAGATTTTGCTGTTCCTATACATGTACCTTCCCAAGTTCTTGCTCTACCTGTTTTCTTAAATGAAGATGCAGTTTGTAAAATCTCCATGTGACACTCATTAGCATGCAAAATTAAATTATGGAAGTTGTATCTTTGAATTTGAATGGACCTTTTCTGCAGATCTGGTCATATTTTGGCACAGCTAACTTAAAGAAATATCAGTAATGAATAAGACAGTTGATCAATATTTCCTAATGTCTGATCTTGTTTTAAAAAAATACTTGCAGGGATTCTGTCTATGTGTTTAACATGACAGTAAAATATTTCATTCTTTTTTGTCCCACTGGGCAAATGTTGTCTACAGTGTATTTTAAATGCTGTCCTTGATGAAAGTGAACCAACCATTCTTGAGAAAATAAACAGGATTGTTGGAAGATCATACATTGAAGTACTAAGAAACTATCAGAATTTACTCTTTTTTTATTTGTAGCAGAAAGGAAATGGGCCTCTTGCTTCTGAACAATCCTTCACATTTTTCCTGCCTAAACTGCTGCTGATTCACCTGCATCTCTGAAAATTTTCAGAAATTCTGATATATTACAATGTGAGCACTTTGCTGGGTTGAGAGCTCAAGAACTAAAATTTGTGGAGGTCACTGTGCTCAGAAGCAGAGCTTACTTTGTGTATTTCAAGGTCATGAAAAGGTTTGCCTCCTTTCTAGTCACACAAGTGGGTATTTCTGAAGTACAGTGTGAAAATGGGTAAGAAACAGCAGCTGCTTTTCTGTGGCACCTTTGGTGCATCTGTGATCTGCAGATCTGCTCCTGACTCCTGCAGGAAGGCTGGTAATTTTGGTCTTTTTCTCTGCCTCCAGCAGAGGCAACTGAACTGACCATGTGTTCAGACATAAAGCTAGGTTTGCCTACTGAAGACATAAGTCACAGTATTTGCTGTCTCACATCTGTCATCAACTGTAGATTTCAAATGCATTTCATGCATCAGACTTGTAAAAGCGTAACTAAAACGCCAATAACTGTGCTATTTCATAGCTTAAAAAAACCCTACTTTTCTTTCCCTCTCATTTCTTCTGAAGAGAGATTTTGACTGAAAGATTTTGATAAATTTTCCTCTCCATGAATAAAAAATTGGTGTTAAAAGAATGCATCTTGTATTGTTAAAAGCAGTGTAATAGAGATGTGAGATAAACACTGCTTACATCTGTTTAGGTCACATGCCATTTTTGCAGGGCAAAGGACCTGCTGTAATAACGATTGTTGACTTTTCTGCCACTTTCCCTCATCATATAAAGGTCTCTTTTGGCTTCAGTGATGGGTTCTTGCTTATGTTTGTTTAATAGCTCCAGCAGCATTCATGCAATATTAATTTATTTCCACAAACCTTTTATCAGTTTTCTGAGCTGCACTGACTCATCAAGTGGTTAAAAAGGAACATATTGTTTCATGTTAATTTTAATGGCATAAGGATGAGCCAGGCAAAAAGACTGAGTTAGTTTTCCTGGACTCTTCCTTTGCAGAGCCAGGACTTTGAGAGGTAAAGTGACTTAGATGTCATTTATGTATCATCACTTCTTTCTTTGAGTTGGAGGAACTGACATTTTCACCCATCTAAAGTGCTTGAAGCTTGAAAGCCTGCAGCTAAAAAGACTTGATGGGAAAGGTGAATATGCCTGTGAACTGCAGACTCTGATAGAAAGTAACCTGGCATACTATAAGCTTGGAAATGCTTGCCTCCCCAATAAATGTTGAGAAGCTGTTGCCAATACAACAGGAAGCAAATAACATCTTAATTAAAGAAGATATACAGAAGGAAAATATTAATACGAGGAGTAGCATTTGCAGTGATGGTATCTGCAGTGACACAGCTGGGTGGGTAAAGAGGGATGTGGCTTTCACATGTTCACATACATTTTGCTGTCTGGGTTAGAAGTTAAAGGAAAAAAGTTTGCCTGTGTGTGTAATTTTGCCTTAACAGTTCTGCCTAGAATGTGTTTGTATGAAAAGGAATGAAAAAAGCATCAAGAAGGAATTTTTAGAGGATCTCTGAGACAGAAATCCTTTGCTTACCCTTGAACAGTCCTTGTATTTCTATACTAAATTTAGTACAACTGGATAAGTAGGAATATGTCATGTTTTGTTTTGCATTTTAAGTGATAGATAAAGCAGTTCATGTAAAACATCAGCTCGTGTATCTTCCTTGTTGGAAGGTTTAAACAAACTGGCTCCTGAAGACAGCAAAACAAAGACAATTTCTTATTCTTTCTCATGAAATCATGCTGTTGAATTCTAGCAGTGCCACTGGGAAAGACACCATGTGGTACAGATAAAAGTGTTCATTTCAAAACAACCATCCCTTATTGACCTCTTTCTTCCCTTTATTAAACTGTTTGAGCTGCCCATTTTAGAAGGGTGGCATTCTTTTCTTTAGCTTTAATCTCCAGGTATTTTGCTTCAGAAAGCAGCTTTGTGCTGTGTTTTATGCAGGCGTGGGTACCCTGATATCTTTGCTCCTATCAACAGATCCTTTATAAATCAGGGCAGTTTTATGTATGAAAGAGGCTGTGGCTGCAAACCTTCTTCTTGCATGAAATCATAACGGGGTTCATGCAGACAAGATCAGACAGTAGAAAACAACTCTGTGAGGCCAACCAAGGAAAGTTAATTAAATGCAGTTGTTGGCGCAGAGTGCATCATTAAGTGAAGCCTGGCTGACAAACACCAACCTTCTCCTCGGCAGATACGGTCTGATGTCTGCAGCAGTGTTTGAGGAAGCAAGGCTGGGCAAACAGCCCTGCACAGCTGAATCAATATTGCTTTATGTATGCAACCTGCCCTTGTTAGGAGGGACTTAGGTTAGCATAGTGTGTCAGAGGCACCCAGGCATTGCAGTACAAAGAATCTTTCCAAGCCCGGATCTCTGCAGGTAGTTCAGAATATTTAATGCATTTTCTTTCTCAGCTACGGAGCTCCTTGAACATTTGGAATATCAGTGATTGTGTGTGCTGGTGATGAGCCATAAACGGTAAACATGTGCTACAGATGATAAGGGAGAGAAGTCAGGATCCCTGAAATGGTTTCTTGAACTTAATGTGTTCTGCTTTGAGGTTTTCCAGACCATTGCCTGGCAGGGTGGGATTGCAGAGGGAGGTGCACCTTGGCATTGTTTAGCTAACAGATGTCTGCAGCAACATCTGCGTTTGCAAGGCACTGCTCTCCAAAAGCTATTGAATTTTTGTCAAATGACACTATAAATCTGGGCCTAAGCTTTCCAAGCCCTTTCAGTGAGCATCAGTGCTTGTTATAACTAAATTCAGACTTCTGAGGAGTAGCACAAAGTGGTACCTCTGCATGCACTTGCTGTATTGTTTGTAGAGAATTTTTGTGTTTCTCAAGGAAGTGGGGATTCTTCACTGAATAACTGAAATAACTGAAGTTCAAATACCAACTGATGCCATTTCTTACCTGAATTCTGAGGTAAATGAGAATGCATGGATGATTCCATTAAAAACCTGACCAATTATTTAAATATTAGGATTTACTTCCAGTGGTTCTTCCATACCAGTTCAAAGAAATAATGGGACATTTTTGTCTGACACTTAATTTTTTAAAACATGCTTTGAATAAGTAATGTCAGAAGAAGTCACAATCTTGAGTGGTTCTCAAGACAGGAGTAAAGCTTAAAAACTGTAATTGTATAATGTTATTCTGAAAATCCACATCTTTGGAAGTATTTATATGCCTCATTCAACTGAAGTCAAGGGTGAGTTAACACCTAAATATTGCTGAGAATCTGTGGATATGAGGATGGTGTCTCAGCTATCAGGAATATTTTATAATTTTTAAGGAAATGCACATGCCTTTTGAAACAAGTCTGTGGAAATAAACACCAGGATTAAAACTGGCTCAATTTTTTTTGTTCCCCACACTTGTTCTTCATTAGGTTATGTGACAATTGTGTAATAGGAGCAACTATATGAAATGCAGTTGGTTTGGGTGGAAGACTCCAATTTCCCATTAGCCAGTGTTCCCCTGTGTGTTAGCTCTCACTTCCCCTGAGCCATTTGAGATATTGGAGGTGAAAAATTAACATTTTAAATCTTAAGGTTAAAGTGTCAGTGCAGTGATGACTTTGTCTCCTTTGAAACAGTGTGGTGGGTTTTTTTTCCTCATTGCAAAAAGCCCTATGGGTCTTCCAAACTGTGTATTTGTGTCTTGTCTTTGTCTCAATGTGGTGTTAAAACAGCTGCCTGTGCGATGGTGGGATGGAAATGCCCAGCACAACTGCCATTAGAACTGGGGTAGTGATCAAAGGTGAAGTTATGCTCCTCTTAGGAAAAGAAGTTTAGCATGACAATGCGACTGTGGTTATCCACTGCCTCAGCAGTCAATAAAAACTTTTTCTGGGGGGTTCTTTTTGTGGAGAATCTCAAGGTGCAGCTCCTGCAGGGCAGGAAAGCGTCACTCAGACTTCACTAACAGTGAGCTGTTCAGCACCGGGTATGAGAGGCAGCCATAAATCTCCCACCAGCCATAGGTAATCCTTTATATTCCCGTGTCCTGTGCTAGTAAATAAGTTTTGGAGCTGCTGAGTGCTGCACAGTGTTATTTCATGTGGACAGACCTGCTTTTTCCCAGAGCTCAGGCACGAACTCTGCTGTGCTGTCACAAGGAAGCTTTAGGTCTTAGTGTTGTGAATTGTGGTAATGTATTTTCTTGGCTTTCACAGAACCAGGGCAAGCACTGTAAGAAAATGTTTTAACCAGTGTGGTTTTTAGTGATTTTGAGGGCATTTTTTTGTGTTTGAGTCAAGATTTTTGATTACAAGATTCCTCCTCTCCAGCAGCAGGTGGGGGGGATATGGGGTGTGTGTGGTGGAAGCTTTGACATCACTGGACAATAACCATAGTTATCTGATATCTCTCTATTCAAAATGAAGCATTTGTGGTGATAAGGTGGATGAATCTCTAAAATATAATGTAATGATCTGATGTTAAGTAGGATTAACATTCTGAAATTTTTGGAGTTGCCTTTTCTTTTTTTTTAGATTTAGTATTTCTCTCTGAAGTATTTGATGTGATATGAAGCCTTCAGCCTTATGAGATGTGTTAATTAAAAATATCCAACCAAATCTCGTTTTTCTGCTGGTTTTTTGGACATGCATAAGGCATTATGTGGCATTATATATACAATTTAGGGTAACTCTGAACATGCATGTTAAACTAGCATGGTAAATGTTCCATGAAAATATATTTGTGTATTAGAGATACTGTTTTTGTCATGTATCTTATCAAGGTGTGGTGGACTTTTTGTTAACTCCTTTTGGGTAAGCTACATAGCAGCACATTCATTGGGCATGTTCAGAAATGTTCCCTATTTCACTATTGTATTACACACAAAAAAAATCTTTTAACATTTGAGAGACCATGGAAAAGTACAGCCTGTTTGATAAAGGCATTAGGGAGTCTCAGAAAGGTTTGAGCCTGATGGATGATGAAACACGAGAGCCTGAAAAGGACAGTGTGGTCTGGAGAGAAGGAGAGAACACCAAGGGATAATGTTCTGGCAATGAGGTGGAAAGCAAATGAATCCTGGTTTGGAGTGACACTGCAGCAGTGTGCCTCTGCTCTAAATCCATCATAGTTTGTGTTCTTCTTGTGTCAAGGGACATTCACGAGTGTGGTTCACTTCGTGATGATTAAGATGTTTGGGTTACAGCTTTTGGAAAAATGGAATAATAGGCAGGTTTTTTTCTTTAAATGTTCACTTTTACTAAGGAAAAAACAAATCAAAACACCACCAACAAAGAAAAAGCATAAAAAAATTTATGAACAAAAGGTAGTAATAAAAATTGTCAAAAGAGAAGAGATATGAAATGCATTGGCAGTGATGGCTACACAACCATATTGTGATGATTGGGCAGCCCCAGATTTGAGTGATTTGAGGACATTTTTTCCTAGTATTCACCTTCTACTTAGCATTTCAATTGGTTAAAAATGTGTAATTTCAGAAATGAAGCGCTTAACTACTACTTGCCTATTTTGGGCTTCATCTGTTCTCTGTGAGAAGGGAAACTGGTGTTTGCCTTTGTCCCCCTAAATATGGGGGACTATGGTCTCAGTGTAGCACTGGTTAGTTGGGTCAATCAGATTAATTACTGATGTACTTTGGTAATTAACTGAGGCATTGATGGGAATGTCTAAAAGAAGACAGACTAGAAAACTTTGAACCCATCCCCTGCTTGGGAAAATTGTGCTTCTTAAAATATTCATGCTGCTTGTGTCTTTCTTTTTGAAAACTACAGTAATCCTGTCTAACAGTACATAAGCTTAAGACATGAGGTCATGAATCAAACATATTTTCAAAATGTACCAATTTTGCAAGGACATTAATGAATGACTCAACTATTCACTCTGCATTTTCTTGAGTGTGTAGGAGGCAAAGCTGTAGATTTCTTAACTATATTCCGAATAACATTCTTTTGGATGATTCTTCACAGTTAAGTTTTTCTGTGCAGAAGATGACATATATTTTTTCCCTGTTTTTCTGTCTTTTTTTTCTTCAAATGTTCTTTTTAAATCCTTCCCTGTTTGCTGCACAAACTGCATCACCTGACTGCTGTTGCATTACAATAATCATTTAGTGAACATCATTTTGTTTCTGACTTCATAGCATTTAACAAGCACTAACAGTCTTCTGACTCTCAGCCTGCCTTTAGAAAGTACACATAATAGAAAAAAAATATTTATGGTTTTCAGGAGAAGGATGTTGTGGTCTTGGCAAAGTAGGTTCTTAGAGACTATAGGAGAAAATCTTATGACATGGTTCACCTGAAAGTGTATTTATTGCAGAAGAGCAAAAGTGATGAGTCTGCATGAAATAGGGATTTGTTTTGTCTCAAGACAGCTTGTGTGTGAAAAATATATGCTGTAACTGTTGACATCCATTTTATCAAGTAAGACGCCATGGAGGAAGGTATTTTACAATATTCTAAAGGAGATGCAAGTTTATATGCACATGAAAAATATAAATATATAATATACAAAAATACCTTTGAATTACCATGATTGTTTTGAATAGATGTACTGAAGAGGTTCAACATTTGCTTTTTTTTTAAAAAATATTTTTAAATAAAGAATGTAGACTTTTTTCCCAGGTTGTGTACCTATTACTCAGAGTCCTTGATTTGAATTGATTCTTCCAAAGTGAATGAGAAAATATATCCTCTCTTTATTCTAGTGCTTAGAACAAATGCTTTGTAACAAAGAACTGTGAGAGGCTTTTATTGTTATATGCTCTCATTTAATAAACAAGAACAATCTGAAAGTGAACTAATTATGGTGCTGTTGATTAACAGGTAAAAGACCTGTTAATGAAAAGTCATCCTGCATTATATGACATTCCAGGCCTCTAATTTAAACAGAGTTTTCCTTCATTCCCTCCAACCCCATGGCAACAGCAACAAAAGTTGCTCTAGAGGTAGACAGAACAATAAATATATTTTATGGTGCCAAACTATTTATTGTAATTTGGTCTTTGCTGAAATAGCTTTGGCTGCTGCTCTGCATAAGTTGAGAATATTTGGTGGCTTTTGCTGCTATGTCAGCGTGTTCCTCTGGTGCCCTGTGGTGGGATCAGTGTGATTTAAGGCTGGTAACAGCAGTGGGTGTTGAGGCCGAGTAAGGGAATGCAACATTTAATGTTTGCACTCGTAACTCTTCAAAGTACAATGCAAAATGCTTTTAATGTAATGCAGTAAACATTTGTGTCAGTAAAGAATTTGCAATATTATGATAAGGTTTAAAATGTGTACCTAATTTATTCTATTTAATGTTAACCCTCTAAAGATTGTATTTAGACTTTCAACTGCATTATCTCACTGAGCCTTCCAGAGATAAGGTTGTATCATCTTAGTTTTTTTCCTAGAAGTAACACGACAGGTATGATTGTGAACAGCTGCACACTGTGTGTTTTTTTCAATGGCAAAAAATGTCTATTTTTGGTTCTCTCTATCTGTTATTGAGCTGCAATTGACGTTTTCTCTATCCTAAACTCTATAATGGATGAGAAAGAGGTGTATTACCCAACAAGAAACTATAATGTACTGGTGGGAAAAAATAATTGAGGGAAGTTGAAAACTACTGAGGCCTTCCTTCAGATTTTTATCTTTGCTCTGTAGTCCTTTCTCTTTACTCCACATTAAGCTGCTGCATCTCTGTTTCTGTGAGGTTAAGATAGGAGTGGTATTGGGGGACAATTCGATGAATGGATTTTTGGATGGCAAGGCTGATAATAGTTTCATAGTTTATTGAACACTTAAAGCAATCTGTAATACCCAGTCACCGTGGAAGCTGTTTAAATGCCTTCTGTACTTCCAAAATTAAATTGATTTGTTTTCTTTGGAGCAGGAGTGGTTTTAAAGGTTTTTAAATTTCAATTAATTTTCCAGCTTTAAGTAGCAAGCTTGAGTGCTCCTTGTTTACTGACTTAAAAAACCCCCAAACCTTTCCAAATTATAATTGTATACTGTAAGTCTTCTGATTTAATCTCTTTTTCTAGGATGTTGTTTCACTTTCAAGTTAGAGATGTGTAGATTTACTAGATTTCTACAATAATTAAGACTTCCTCTTTTGCTGACAGCTTCCCTTCATATTAGTGGAATTTTGCTGATGGCTTATGCTGAGTAATTTAATGGAACAAACTGTTCTTTCACTGACAGTACCTGTTAGAAAAGTGTCCTCAATTTTTACCTGTAATTTTGATTGATGTGTTTGGTGAATGATTGCTTTTGAAATATTTGACTTTTAAACTCTTTCACTTATTTTTTCCTTACTTAAAAAGTTTCTCTGAATAATAGCTGGACAAAAATGTATCTATGTGTAGTTAAGAAATACCAGTCCTATTCCATGTGTCAAATTCTTTCTTATTAATTTCAATTTTGTTATGGTAAATCTAAATTTAGATGTCAAACTTCCACATTTGTTTTTGTTACAAATGTTTGAAGTTGTCTAATACTAAGATTTTTCTCCATTATCTTTCCGTTCCTCCAGTTAGAGCTCTCCCACCCAAACACTTGAGGCAGAAATTGTTATAACTGAAGAAATGGAGAGCTCTGAAAGAAGTTTGGGCAGGAAAGGATCCCTCTTTCAGCAGTGTTTTTCTCAGTGGCAAAGGGTTGATGGACGTGCTTAATGTTGCAGTACAAATTATAAATCCATGTTCACTAAAAAGGTAATCAGGCAGTTAGTGCCCATTTCATGTCTCTGGATCCACTGCATACCCAATTGGAAGTCAAGCCTTCTCTCTGGGCTTTATTTCAAATATCTCAAGAGATTTATACTAGCCCCAAAATTTTGGTTGTTCCCCTCACAGGAATAAGGTCATTGATGAAAATTATTTTCTTGTTCTGTGAAATATTACCCTTCATATATGACGCCAAAAAAGATTTACTTGTCTCAATGTATTTTGTTGGCATGGTAATTGAAAATAAGTTATGACTGGCATAGAGGTTAATGGCTTATTTTAGAAGGCAAGAAATCTGGAGCTTCAAAAATGCTATCTCATCTCAAAAATCTGTGGAAAGACTTAGTCTAACAGAAAGCATTCTTCTTATACCCCCAGGCATCTCTTTGCCAACACATTAACTAATTCTTGAATTCTGAAGAGACCAGGCTGTGTTGGCTTGGGCTGGGCTGGAGTTAAATTTCATCACAGTAACTGGTATGGGGCTGTTATGGATCTGTGCTGGAATCAGTGTTGGTAATTCAGGGATGTTCTCAGTGCTGGTGAGCAGGGCTTGCATGGTGTCAAGGCCTCTTCTGCTCCTCATAGGACCTCACAGGGAGGAGGCTGGGGAGCAAAAGAGTCTGGGAGGGGACCTGGCTGGTGGGGTTGGCCCCAGCTGGCCACAGGCATGTCCCACACCCCACAATGTCATAACCAGGGGGCTGCTGCTCAGGGACTGGCTGCACATCAGCCTGTTGGTGGTGAGAGAGCATTTCCATTTGCATCATTTATCTTTCTTGGTTTTAATTCTCTTGGTTTTATTATTTTTCTTTTCATTACAATTTATTATTATTATTTTATTTCAATTATTTAGATGTTCTTATCTCAACCCAGGAGTTTTCTTGCTTTTACCCTACTGATTCTCTTCCCCCCCCATCTTTCTGGAGGGCAGTGAAAAGCAGCTGTTTGCTGCTTAAATTCTGGCTGGGTTAAAACATGATGTGGTTTCACAGGGCTGCAATGGCTTGTGAAGTTAATGTTGTGGTTTCTTCCTGCTTTGCTTAGACAAGATTCCCACAAATGATGCAGATCAGCTGGCTCAAATAACACCTTATGATTTCCCCCCAGTTATGGGGAGAATGACTTCATTAGTTCATCACAGACCAAAGGAAATGATAGTTCAAAATTCCACAGCTAAGGGGCTTTCATCGTGCATTTCATTCATGTACAGTAGTACAGGAATAAATGTTACCCTTTTTTAAACTTGAATGTCTCCAAAGTAGATGTAAACAGGAAATGGGCATTTGTTAATTAAGCTGCAGTAATTGCAAATTTCAGTGCCACTGCAAGCTGCCTTCTTAGGAACCATGACAATGACATTAAGCATTTGCTAAACAAGATCCTCTCCTATATGTCATGCAGTTCACATCCTGTTTGCTATTTAAAAGTCATTGGCACAGGTAGAAGATGTTTTATTAAAAACAATGAATAAACAGAATTTTCTTCATCTGAAATTGGATATTTTCAGAAGTATAGTTTTAGATGGAAAAACAAGTGGAGACATAAATAGATTTATTTTCACCTTTTCTTGCCTAATTTTTTTTATTTGAATCTGCCTCTTCAAGCAGAGAAATACTTTCTTATCACATAAAAATAAAATCTGGTCCCTGGCCACAAAGAAATCTTACAAGGAACCATTTGTAGAGATCTCCTGCAGGACTTTGGGGACTGTGGTTTGATCTGCCCCACAGCGGTGGAAGTGTCAGTTGTTGCTCCTAGAACACTGATCTAGAATAGTCCCTGCTCTCCCCATGGCAGGTGGTCATCTTGCAGGGGCATGGGGAGGAATTGTGCAGCCAGGAAAAGAGCAGGACAGTCTTTAACCAAAGTGAGTATCCTAAAGTTTATGCAGCAGTGTATTTATGTTTGTGTTTAAGTTTATGTAACAGTGCAACACACACTACGGAGAAAGATTTTGGATTAAACCCCCCCCCCAAAATTACATGTAATACCAAAATCCCCTGAGGCTGAAAGTTGTACTTCAGTAATAAGCTATGGAATACCTCTTGTTTTCAAAGTTCTGCAAAACTTAATCTGATCTCACTTCATGTCCCCTGGACTGTTCTTTATATTGTTTGAACTATGCAGGAATTACTCTGCAGTCTGTGAGCCCCAAGCTGACTCTGTGCTGGGAAAAATTGCATGTTACAGCTATATAATCAATGACATAGTCTGAAATCACCCCATTAAAGGAGAAAAAAAGTGCAAACAATGTGAAGAACTCATATATCTGTAAAGATAGATGATTATGATGATTTGTGAGGTTTTCTTGGTGGAAAATACAAATTAATGCAGGTAATTTATTTTACAAAGCATTATCCTTTGCTAGACAAGGAGATTTTGTAAGCAGTCTAACATACTTGCAGAGGAGCAGAGCCATATGTCACTGCAGAGGGTTTGTCCTTTGGCTTCAGTAAAATGAGAATGTGAAAGATTTTATTACTTTAGATGTTAATACAGGTTGTAATCAAGATGAAACCGAATTATCTACAGTATCAGTGTGTGAGATACTGCAGTTCAAGTGGCAGCAATTTTATGAGGGAACAGACTGATTTATTTCTACTTGTTTACTGCCTGTGCCTGTGAGCCGTGCTGTCTGGCAGGGCTGGGTCTGTGCTCTGCACAGGTCTGAGCTTTGTGTGCCCACAGCTGACTCTCCCCCATCTTACACCACTGCACTTGAAGTCACTCTGAAAATGTTGATTAGCGGCTGTTTTTATGGAAGGGACAAAGAATCTGAGTGAGAGTTAAACAAGTCATAATTTCATCTGTTGCTGTTGACAATGTCTGGATCAACTTTAGACTCTACTGAGGGAAGGAGCTCATGCTCTCAAGGCTGAGAAGGGGATGATGAGATGTTCTGACATCAGTTGTCCTTGCAGCAGATTTGGCACTGGGAACAGGGGCAGCAAAAGTTGTGGTTTGCTCTTCTTTCACCTGGGTCACAGTGAGCTCTGTCCCCCAGAGCTCCTCAGCTCAGCATTGTTCTGCATCTGAGCATGCTGTCCTTGCCTTATCAGAGCAGAGTCTGACTGTGACCTGACACCTTTTCTCCTTTCCAGAGCCTGCCATCCTCTCTGTGAGCAGCACTTGCTACTTGAGGGAAGAGAAGACAATTTATTTTGCAAATCAAGTGTGGGGATGCTGGAAAGATCCTGATTGGGGGGAAAAAGAGGTTCTTTAGGATTATGGAGGGAGCCTGGAAGCATGCACAGGATGGAGGAAGAGATAAGGGAATCCCAAAGGTCATAAAAGGCTGGGGAAACCTTGGCTCCCTCCAAGCCTCCTTCCCATGTGCATCCTCACCCTTCCTTCCCGGGGTGTCACCAACAGTGAAATTTAGTTTTGCCTCCATAGCTGAGGAACTCTGAAGCACTGAAAGGAGCCTCAGAGTTGGGTGAAGAGAAGACATGGAAAGAACATCTATGGAGAAAACCTGATGGTGGAGCAGAGGGTGAAACCAGTGTGAGTAACTTTTATTTTTGTTTCATCAAGATTGGCATAAAGAAGCTGTTTTTCTTGGATTCTCAGATAAATTTACCTGCTGTCTTCTGCAGCAGCCAGATGGGTCAAAAGCACAGAAATTGTTTAGCATACCAGATCTCTACAGGTAAACTTTGGACACTGTTTCCATTGACAGTCCCTTATACTCTGCTTCCATTCCCAAATCTATAGGGTCAATTGCTAACCCAAACTAATATTAATTTCAGAATTTTTTCTTTAAGTTCAAAGGAGCCCTCCACGCATATTACTGTATTAGGTCTTGACTTCTGAGACAACTGTCAGGGTATATGAGTAGCTTAGGTGTTTCTAAAACTTATATGGACCTGAAAGATAAATAATGTTTGGTACAACTACACCTCACCAGCAGTTTTCAAGAAAAAAACTGTAAAAAATGGAACCTAATGAGGATTTTTGTATATATTCAGAAATAAGATCTACATGCTTTCTTCTGTAAACAGCCTTTAACTCTTATTTTATGTTTAAATCAATCCATAATTTATTATAATTTTAAAATATACCAAGTATTTTATTTTCATCTTTTTACAAGAATGTTTACTTTTAAATAGGAAACTTGCATTTTATGGGGGAAAAGTACAAGGCACTTGGGAAAAATAATTTATAGAGTTGGTCCTTAATCTTATTCCATGGGCCACTGTTTGCTCATTTGGATCAAGGGTGCTTGTGTAAGAATAGGGCCAAAAGTCTTGGGAGAAGTGAATGAGCTTCAGTGCCAGAAGACTGGAAGATAATCCAAGATAGACATGTAGTGAGAAGAAAGTTACTTTTCCTGAATCTTTTGTTTCCTTTTGAAGTCTTAGTCTGAGAGAATAAGAAGTATGAAAAAATAGCAAATTAAATTTTTGTCTAAAGTGAGGACTTACTCAAGAACATGTCAGAAAGGGCTGTAACAGCACTTGTTTGGACATCCCTCTTGTCCTGTAGGTGTTGTGGGAGGTCAGTTTGGGTTTTTTGCTTGTTTTCCTAGTCAGTCAACAAAGGAAAAATTATGTGATGAGCTGAAGAGGTTGTTTGATTTTTGCCTGATTTGTGTGCAGTTGAGAATCTGTTTGTCACCAGTGCTGGGTAAAGGCAGTAGCAGGCACGGCGGGTTCGTTTTCTGTCTGCCTCTGTCAATCACCACTCCTGTTTAGACAGGTTTAGTCTGTCCTCCTTGCCTTGCCCTAACCAGCAGTGGTTCAACAGCAACTGCATGAATTAGGCAATCTCTCAATCCATTAGCATCTCTTTGCCTGATGCCTTTGTTAGGTTGTTAGGTTAGGCTGAAGGGTGCAAGCAGGGTACAGCTGGTAGCAGGAGAAGCTCAAGTGACAGCCCCACAATGTCAGGGTCAGGACAGAAGCAAAGAGAAGCATAAATGGAGCAGCATAACCTGTGAGTCTGCAGAAAAACCCCATTACTTAAGCAGCAATGTATTCTGTCAGGGGTTGGTGCCAATGTGGAGTGGTGGATGGGTGCCATAAAGGCAGCTCCATTGATATTGTGGGGAATTCTGGATGAATGGATACAGCCAGATGCCAAGTTCTACTCCAGAACTACCTAATGGCCTTCTTGGCGTGTCCATCATTATTACAGTGGCAGACAATGTGAAACTGGTAAGAAAGAAAGTTGCAAAGATGAATTCAGTACTCTAGCAAGTTTTAGTCTCTTAGAAATACTTTAAGGTGATCTTGAGTAACAATAATATGGCTTCAAAAGTATCTTTTAGTACTGAATTTCTAATACTTGATGTGTGTTCTCTTTTTGTTCCTGTGACATAATTGAATTAGCAGACATAGTGTCATTATGTGTGATAGAAAGGAAATCCAAAGAAATTTTAATGCTTAAGATCAGCCTGAAAGAGCTAGAAATTCTGATTAATGTCATATATTCAGCCATGTACCTTTCCCATTGAAATTAGTTGTCAGAGAATGGAAGTGAATTGGTGCAATTGGTGTGCAATAGCTAGGAGCGGAATGTGGAAATCTGATGGATTCAGGTGTGGTTTTGGTAATAGGCAGTAGAGGTAACAAAGAATTTCATAACTGCAGAATATTCAGAGAATTTGATAGAGCTGGCAGATAACAAAGAAAAGAAAGAACAAAATCACCAATACTTAGAAAGACAATTCCAAGAAGGCAAAGTTTACAATATTAGCGTGAACCTTTCCAACTCTGCAAATCTTGGGTGTTTAGAATGGTTCAGCATCAGCTGCAAGGGGCAGCAGTGACTGACACTTTATTGTTTGTTCAAAAGTATTTGGGATCTCTTTGTAAGGTGTAAGGTCACTGGTACATCAGGAAAAATTTATAAGCTTTCTAATGTCTTAGAAATAACTTGTTGAAATGAAATTTTTAATTTTTTTGTGTGTGTGTCATGCTACCAGTATTACAATAATGTTTATGTGTACTTGTAAGCAAAATAAAAATGGACAAATGTGATATGCAAAAAGTCAAAGAATGGACATGTTCTCTGACTATTCAAATGAGAAGTTGCTGTTATGTTTGTGTTATCCATGTCTGTGATATAGTTACTACAGGTTTTGAAAACTCGTATTTAAAAGAATATTATCTTGCTACCTGGGCAAGATATTTTGGTCTTGGGCATGGCCTCAGCAGATATGATTCTTTTACATCCACCTTATTTATGCTGTTGCGTGTGGCCAGGATGTCCCACCTAAATCCTAAGCTTTGTTTGAGACTCCTGGCTGCTCTCTCCAACCTCCAGATGGTCCTTCCTCATCCTCCCTGGCACCTTCATGACAAAAGCAGGCAGCCTGGCTGTTCTCATGAGTCTCTGCCTTTTATCTGTCCCCTTCTCTGGTCAGAAATATTGCTAATGTGAAAGCACCACTTGTTTTTTTTTGTTCCCTGACTGTTGTGTCTGGGTTGTCCATCTCAGTATCCATGGCTGATGCTGGCAGGCAGGATGTGGGGTCACCTTCTCACCTTGTACCCTGCAGGGGTAGTGTCCTGTGTGGACTGTGCAGTCCAGAGGCCATTAGGATGAAGAGGGTTGCCTGCTGGGCTGGACACACCTTATGAAAACACCTTATGTCTGGCCATTGTTGTGTTCCTCTTGCTTTCATCCCAGAAATACCCCAAGTTTTCAGACTTTGGTTTTCACTGAAAAAGGGTGGAATAGGCTTGATTATTTAGCTAGGTTGTGTCTTCTGCTTGACCAGAGGCAGGTTAATGTGTCCATATGTGGCTTAGATGTGATCTTTGTGTCAATCTGAAGCAGTCAGCCGGAGGTCTGGTGTTGTGGAGTCCTGTTTGCTGACCTCAGAAACCCCTGAGCACAGAGCTAACGTGATACTGGGATTTAAACCCAGCTTAAAGAGTGCGTCCTGCCCTTCACACAGCTCCATACCCCACGATGGTCCAGATGATCAGAAAAATCAATGAGCAGAAGCACAAATCCCATTTTTGCTCTGGAGAATGTCCTTCTCCTCTCCTGACCCAACAAAGACCCAAATTTGCAGCCCATCTCTGCCTATGGGAGTATGAGTGCCAGGTGGGCCAGAATTTTTGTTGAGGGTCATGGAGGCATGGAACTGGCTCGTGAAGTTCCTCTGGATTTTGCCTGTTGCTGTGCTGCTGGTGGGAGGCATCTCCCTACTGAAAGTGATCCCTGCCAGGCTGGTGATGTGGCTTTGGGAAATCCTCCTGTGGCTAAAGCTGTGCCCACAGCACAAGGCCATTGTAGCTGTGTTAAGAACAGAGCAGAGGTGGTACTTTCCATATATATTTTGTTTTCCAACACCAAACTGAAAACCATCAAAACGACTTTTGCTGAAGGTACTTTGGGAGCATAATTTGGAGCATAACTTTACCTTGCTGATAGCCAGTCAATATTTCTGTACCTTTTGGGGGACAGTTCTGACCCTTATTTCCCTCTCCCATACACACACAAGTTTATTCTGCTGTAATAATCACAGATGCAGAATTAAACACCTGTTTTCAGAGAGTCCAGGGAGATGCAGTGCTCACATCCAAGAGTATGGCTTTAACAAACTAATTGATTTCTAAAGAAGAAAATACATCAGTGTTCAGTATCCAGAAAATGTACATCTAAAATGACTTATTTTCTAATAATCGTGTATGTAGTATAATGGTTATTTTGTATGAGATGTGGGAGTATTGTCTGGGGAGCAGTAGCAGCAGCCTTGTTTGCTTTGCAGTTCTCTGACCTGCTTATTAGAGGACATTCTTATTAAACAGATGAATTTATATGAGAGGTGTTTAGGGGGGCTGTTGTTGTTAAGTTTCTGTCAGCACTTTTCAAGGTGTTACGAATATACACAAACTGTATTTTAAATAGGTGCTTATCCTTGGTCAGTAATAGGCAGAATAAAGCCTTATATGATCAAAATTGTATGTTTTATTTGCTATTTTATATGAGAAATAGTTGCAAATAAAAGTAGGGAAAGCTGAAAACTGCTGAAATTCATCAATAATTTTACAGTTTTCAATATTTTTCTGGGCAGTAGTAGAGGGGAAATAAAATGTTTCAGCAAAATGTGATGTTTTGCATTATAATTATTTAGTGGTGTTTTATTTCATAGTTTTTCATTATAAGAGGACTACTTTTACTGAAAAGGAATTTGTGTAGCAGTACTGTCATCTTGAAAAAAACTCCAATAATTTATTTTAAGAGAAAATTCTTCACATGAAATGTAAAATAGCAAACAGTATGTTCTCCCCCAGAATGAACTGTTCTCTCCTCCCGTTCCCTTTCATTAGTCCCTCCTTGAGTACTGACCTTTTACTTTGTGCATTAATGCAGCTCTGTCTCTGGCTCCTCATCAGCCTCTCCCTCTTGTACCCTGCTGAGGCAGGCATCCCTCAGAAGCAAGTGCAAGGCTGGAGAACACAGAATCCACAGCTCAGGAGCCACATATGCCCTGTGAATGTCACTGAAGGGTGTCATCGGCAGGGCCGATTCAATGGCAGAATTCATAGTCTGGGCCACTGTGGTAAATCCTGAAATTGGGCAAGGAAAGGTGATACAGACTTACTCGTGGCCAGAGTGTAATAAGCCCATGAAGATGTATCAAGTCTGAGGGTTGACCTGTAACCTCCCAGAGTGGTTTAATAATATTGCTGGAGGGCTCTTAGGCTGTGTTTTGTAAAGCAAAGGTTTTAATAAAAGAGAAAATAACAAATGACACAGAAACAAAAGAAGAAAGCCATGCACAGGTGCTGGAGAAGCATCTAGCACCTGACTAAGACACCTCAAAGAGTACTTGAGCACCTTTGTGTTCCTTCTTAAGTGTACAACAATCAAGATCAAGGAGGGACAATTTGGCTTGCTGCCAACAGAAACAGCTAGAAGTTTCCAGAAACATTTCCAAAGCCCAACCAGTGCCCCTGTGCTGGCACTGAGCCAATGCCGATGAGAAGGGCATGGAAGATTCTAGTTTAGCTTCTGTGTATGTTCAGAGGTGAACTGAAACTTTTTTCCTTAAATAGAATAATTTGCTTGGGTGTGGGAATGCCCTCCTACAGAAAGCAAATTTTGAAACTCAAGTTTTAAAAACACAACAAACCAGCCACCTCTCCCCACAACCTGTCTTGGTTCAGTTATTTAAAAAAAAAACTTGATGACTTCTGTTGCTTGGAGGGAGGGGGTAGGGTTTGGTGGTCTTTTGTTTGTTTGGGGTTTGATTTTGTTTTTAATAGAAAAGTAACCTATTAGAAGGCTGCGGAGCTGAGTTCTTAAAATTAGGTTTGTTACAGCATAAGAGCAGCATAACTGGCCTTTAAATGTTCAAAGGTAGCCGGAGCAAATGGTACCTGGTAAATCTTTTTATTATGTGTGGTTGGCAGTTACATGTGCAGCAAGGGGAGCCTCTCAGAAAGGCTTGTCCACCTGAGGAAGGCTGTGGATAGCTTCATCTTAGTACTGATGTGTTACTTATTGGTAATTCAGCACCAATAGGTGTAAATTACTTTGATGTAACATTTTGCTGACCCTGCTTATATCATAGATGAGCAGATGGTATGGAAAACATTTTGTACCTGTGCCAGAGAAAGGCAACAAGACTGAAAAGTAAACCTTAGGCTGAGAGGCTTGGGCATGATGAGCTGCCTGCGAGCATCTCTGGATGAGCTGACTGGAGAGCAGCCCAGGCATCGTGGCTGTGCAGCACCTTTCCTCAGGAGCAGCTAATCCTGCAGAAGGCACCGGCTTACAGGCAAGACACTGCCTTGCCAAAAGAGCTGGAAAACTGACAGTGAGCTCTGACTGATTTGTAATGGTGCGAGGAGGCTGTTAATTAACACCCCATCAGTCACCACTGCCAAAGGAGGAGTGGATTTAAAAGGGTAGCGGGTCATTTTGGGCTTGTCCTTTTTTACCGCTACTTTCCTTTTGTCTTTATTTAGCTGTGTTTGAGAAAGCCAGGGGTGTGAGGGGGGAAGCTTTGTTCTTCTTGATGCCTTGATGTGGTAACTTGGTTTTCAGGTTTTGAGGTGAGGATTCAAGTTGGTGGTTTTTGTTGGCAGTGTACAATGCTAGAGATCAAAATGCAGCTCTCTAACTAGCAGTCAGGTGGCAGGAGAGCCCAAACAGAATGCAGAAATGAGTTGTTTAATTCCTACTAGCACAAGTGTGTAATTGGACAGGTTTCTGCAGTGCCAGTATGTGTTTATCAAAAACTTGTTCAGGTGTGTGTCAGCACAAAGTTATACCAAGTATGTGTCATATAAATCAGCAGAAATGGAGAGTGTGTAATAACCATTAGAGACCCAACTCAAACCACATGGGGGAATATTTCCTGCTAAGAATGTTGGAATTGCTTATACATGTTCATTTATGGCTGTATCTTGCACTCTATCTTAGATGCTGTTGTGGAAATCCACAAGGGAATACTACTTTTGAATTCACAAAAGTTTTATTCAGCAAGAAATCAGTTCACACCCTCTACAGCTGCATCGAGATGAATGGGGAAAAACTATGAATGAGGAAATAATTTTAGAGGGATGAAATAGTGTTTCATAACACATAGGTACAAAGGACTGGCTTAAGGAGTATAGCCTATGTAAGTTTGATTCTTTTCTCAGTGTTTGACATAGCACGTAGAATCTTTAGATGCAATGTTGTGTTTCTGAGAGATACTTTGAAGAGCAACAGCAGTCATATTGCCATCTACACAGTAAATGCTTTAATTTGCAAAGCTTGCTCTGTTAGTAAGACACTTGAACTAAGTGTAAATGCCTCCCAGGTGTTGTTTCCACCTTCCAAATTCTCCTGCATGGGATTATTGTATTGCATATGAAGAAGAAAACTGTACAGCAGAAGTGGGGGTGGGTTGTACTTTTAGCTGGTATAGTGTACCTTTATGAAGTTTGGTAAATACCTCAAATGAAAAAAATATCTTGGATCAATCCATCTGAAACCATTCATCTTAATTTAACCATTCATCTTAAAAAGATCAATTGTGCCGAACATGCAGCTACTTTTGTGACAAATTCAGATATTCATTTGTTTTGTTTTGTGTTTTTTTTTCTCAACAGGAAAGTTAATGATTTCAACATAAGCATGTAAATTATTAATTCCCTGCCCATTTTACTTTGTAAATGGCACAAAAATTGAGCTGAGGAACATTGCATAGTGCAGTCTGAGGGGAAAAGCCTTCAGTGAAAAATTTCACGGCATTAACCACTTTGCCAGAATTCTGTGAATACTGTGCTACATTCAATAATTTCAGACTTTCCTTTAAATTTACTAGTTACCTTTGCACAGTGCATCAAATCATGTTGGCAACACACAAAACCTTTTGTTTTAACTTGTTTTCTAGCAAGATGAAGGTGACCATACAGGTCTTGAAACTGGATCCTGTGCAGCTGCATGGCGTCGTTTTGTTGTCCTTGACATAAGCAACTCTCCTCAGAGGTGAATTTTAGTGTGCAATTCACCCCTGGGGTGATTGCTGTCTTGTCTTTCTCTCCCAGCCATGAGTACCTGGTGGTCTCCTTGGGCCAGACCTTTCTTCTCTGGTTTTAGGGTCCTTTGGGATTCAGTGAGTTTGCCTGGTGGATAAGGACCATGCCTGCATAGTTAAGTGAGGGAAGGTGACAGGCATCCCCAAAATGCTGTTTGGGGAACAGGGAGCTCTGTGTTTTCTGCCTGCAGTTTTGCCTTCTCTGTGAGGCTGAGCAGCTTCATTATTAGCTCAGCTCCAGAACTAGAATTATTTTTCCATGCTTTGTGGGCATTTCACTTTGGCTCTCACTGCAGAGGTCTGAGCCATGGCCTCTGCTCCTACTATTCTGCAACCTCATTTGAAATAATGGAGTTTAATGAACTTGTCTTCTGCATTGTGGTTCATGTGCTGCTATGGGAAGTGTGGAGTTTGAAATGCTCAATTTTTCCACATTAGAAACTAAATAGTATAAATTAATAGAAGGTTGAAATCAAATTAA
>VXBB01008556.1:468592-487282 GCA_013399915.1 Illadopsis cleaveri
TTTTCCCGGGGTGGTAATTAAGAGAGACTTGAGCAATAAATCAAGTCTTTACTATCTTTTATTAAATGTGTTTGAGTCAGCAACCTAAATCACAGTTGGGAATATGGAAAAGCTCACCATTGTCTGTAATAATAACATATTTTGGCTGGGCTGCATTGTTCACAGAGTAAATGTGTCCTTTTAATGATATCATTAGGGAATAAATAGTTGTATTATTAAAAAATGTAGTCATTCCCTGAAAGAGGAGCCTTTTTGTAAAATGGAAACAGCCTGCATAAAAATAAACTGGAACTTCTATGCAAGAGTTGAGCTTTTTTTGTTTACAAACAAGGCACTGTATTAAACTTTTCTGGATTTGAGAATATGTGGAGGTTTAATATTTGCTAGAAATAGATTTTATTTTTGTTGTTTAAATCTGGAGTTAAGTATGCAAAATGGGAGATAACTGAAATTCTTTTGAAATTCTTCACCTCACAGGTCAGCTTGGTCCTAGCAGAAGAGAGAACCAATGTGTGCTGTCTGTGCAATGAGTGTTGGACTCGTGGCACTTCTGTGAGGGCTTTATGTAGCTTTCATTCTCTAAAAGTGCAACCTGCTTTTAGAGACATTATCCAAGGGTGTAATTAAATTACATAACCATTTTGGTGTGCTTGACTCATTGTAAGGTGTGTGGTGTAGGAGGATGCAGCTACTTAACTGGCTACTTTTATCTTGCAGTGAATAAGGCCTGTAAAGGTGTGAGTCTAGTGCATGATTGGAACTCCTGTGGATCAGGGTTTGGGCAATGAAATGGGCCTGAAACTTTGGCCAAGCTTCAATGAAATTTCAGTAGTATTGGAATAGGTAAATACATATTTTTTAAACTGGATTTTATGGTTTCATTTGAATTTTGAAGAAAGTTTTGGAAAAGCTTTTCAGAGAGGATTCAGGCTACTTAGGATTGGGTTCAGCTGAGTGCCTCATTCTGGGAATGAAAAGATAAATAAGTTTCTGTCCAGGCATTTGCTGATCTCTCTGCTACCCAGAACTCTAGCTGGGGTTGTTACATGTATATGTAGGAGGGTTTGTTTCTGTCCCCTAAAGGTTGGGCAGGACTCATCAGATCACTTTTCTATAAACCTGTAGTCTTAATATTAAAGGTTGTTAAGCCCCAGTACAATGATATAATGAAAAATCCAAAATCCAGGTGTCCCAGTGTGGGAAGTGCCAACTGCAATGCCTTTAACTCCTGATATGTTTGGTAGGCTCTGGATTGCTTCTTTATAGTGCCAAAAATTGAATCTTAAATCTTTACAAGTATTTACAAGCTGGTTATCATTAGTCTTCATTGGAATTACTTGAATTTTTTGGAAATTAAACCTGTAATAATTTAATAAATGAAAAAAATCCTGCTGGTACTGCAAGGGGCAACCATGCCAAAGCACAAATCTTCTTAAGTGAAGGGTCAGCTTTTTCTCTCCTTTATTTTGTTTTTTTTTTTTTTAATTTTCAGGGAGGGATGCCTTCTGGCAACAGAAAAGTGCAGATGTACAATATCATAATTAAATTTAGCAAAGTTTGCATATTGAATGACCAGGTGTTGCAAGTGAAAAAAAAAAAAGAAAAAAAGCCCAAACACCTAAAAATCCCTCAACAAATACATGTATAAACACAAAGTTTATATAAAAATGAAGACATTTTTATTAAGGTATAGAAGCTCAAATTAAAAAAAAAAATCTCCTTAACTTCTTAAATTTTTCTTTCATTTTCAATAAACTAAGCTCTCATATTGCAGCTGTTTTTCTTCCCAAACAGACAAAAAGCTCAGGTTCATGCATAACTCAAGAAGGCAGGGATGACACTGAGCCAGAACTTAGTTCTGCTTTATTGATAATAGAGCTGACAGTTAAGAACAAATCTGCAGAATGTAACTGCAAATCCTTTAACCAAGCAGAAAGCTGAACATCTGCATTGAAACTGGCACCTAAATTTAAGCAGTGGTTTAAGTTCTCAGAAAGCAAATTAGGAAGCTAACTAGATCTGTAATTGCAACAGAGATTGTAGTGAACACAGAGCTGGACTTGGGGATTTGTGCTTTGTTGTTTGGTTTTTAAAATAATTCAATAGTAAGTAATTGTAAATGTGAATTTGCAGGTGTGGTATGTGTTTATATAAATGAATAATCAACATATTCACCTCTTGCATGTTTCCATGTGTTCACCATTTGTACAGCTCCAGCAGCAGGGAGCTGCAGTCGTGCAGTAAGAGCAACACAGGCAGAAGGGAAAGGAGCTTCCTTGCCTCTTCAGATGGACATGAAAAACAAAAAGAGACAGGCAGGGATTCTGAGGATGTGGGACGTATAAACAAAAACCCCAGTAATAATCTAATATACTTTGAGAATACAACTGTATGAGCCAGAATGTGGGTCCATGAAGCTTTTGTTGGTTTTTCTTAAATTCTGCTTCTTTAATACTTTAACATATGTTAATTAAATTAACTTAAATGAAAATAAAATATCAATTATATTATTTAAATCTATTAATGAAGGTAAATGTATTTTTCCAGTTATGCAGGATGTAATTATCTTTTCATGTTCTGTGCTGCCTCTTGCCTTCCAGGATCTCTTGTGAAGTAAAGAAAACTCACCTGTAATGTCACTGTTATTATTATTAACAGAATAAAAATTCCTGAAGAGCTTTAGGGACATGAATCCAGTATAATTATTGGGGAAAAAAAATCTAACCAGAGTGTAAGTTCATTTAGCAGATAGATATCTCTTTTTTAAATTACACCACAAAAATATTTTGAAGTAGGATCTAGGAAAAAAAAAATAGTAGGGATATGACTTGGTTGGTTTGGCCTTGTTCTGAGCTAGAGTTAGCCAATGTGAATCTAGTCATGAACTGGGTTTTGACGTAGGATTCAGCTTTATTCTGTTTAGAAAATTAGGATTAGGAGATTAGGAAAAATTATGTAGTTATTTTCCTAAAACCAAATAATTATGAATGACCCAGGTAATGGTTAGAATGAGTTTTGATGAGGGCATGGCTGTTTTTGTGCTTCTAAACACCCAAATGGAAAGAGGTGCTTTTCAAAGGGGAAAGGACACACTGCAGAGCAGGTGAGGACAGTCTGCAGGCAGGTCCCTGGTAATGGATACAGGTGGCAAAGAGCTTGATACAGGTTTTACTCTGGCATTATGGCAAAAAAAGGTTAACATAATTCATGATGTGAGAACAGAGACTAACTTGGGGTTTGGCTTTGATTTAACTTGCACCAAGTCCAATGATAAGGCCGCTATGAGAATGCTGCATAAAACTGTCATGCCAGCATTTAAAATTGCTGTCAAAAATTGGAACGGAGACAGACAAGAGTAGCTGAAATGATTTTAAGCTAGAAGAAACACCAAGGTATATAGAATTCAGTTTGTTCATTTTTTCAAAGCATATTGTGGGATTGCATGACTACTGTGTGATAGTATTTTAATACTGAGCAGATACCACACATTAGTATCTCTTCAAAGAAAGATGAATTCATTCTAAATATGAATTGGTGGGCAAAGACTGAGAATAGGTAAATAGATTATTTGTCTTCAAATAAGCCTTGTTGGGTATTTTTTAATATATTTGAGTTGAATGTGTATTTTCTGCAATTTTGGGTAGTTGATAAGAAGAGAGGAGTGAAGCTGGAGTCTGGGAGGCATGAGCAGCTTGGTTAAATGGCCAAATCATCTCTTCTGGCCTGAACTCTGGCTGTTCAATTTTTACAAAGCAAAGGAGCAGTTTGGGTCACTTGCTCTATCAGCGCATAGGAGCACACAGACTGCAACTCAAGAATAAAGGTTTTTGTAACTGCACTAAAGGACATTTGGAACATAATTTTGGAACAAGAGAAATCATGTTCTGCACTGTTTCTGGCCTGTTTCTGAACTGCATACTACTGTGGGTGACATGGCTTGTTATGATGGAGTTGGAGCCATCACAGTAATTTTTAACATGGCTCTAATTAGGTCTGACCCTCTCAGATCTAAATAATCCAATTCCTAGAGCAGAGCTGTTGCATTAATCATAACCTTGCCATTAACAGCAGAGCTGCACTTTACAATAACCAGGATGGAGGAGGATTTTCATTAAAATACCCTGAGCAGATGAGGTTTGGGAAAGACTAGGAGATTTCAGTCCTGGGTCACTTTCTAAATTAATCCTCTGTTCACTGCTTTCTTTGGAGTGAACACGTTTTTCCTGGCCAAGTCTAGTTCCTCACTTTTGGAGGCATTCTAGTCAGGTTTCTTAATTAACCTTTTCTGCATAAATTTTGTCTCAGAAGAATTTATGGGTTTATTTCAGCTTTCTTACCATGTTAAAAAGTCTGGGTTACGTATGATAGCCACTCCTAGCCTAGTCCATTCAATTGTACTTTGTTGAAAAGAAATTGCCACTGATGAGAATGTTATTCCAGAGCATTGATGGTACAGGCAAGTTGCAATCTGACATTCTAGTTTGAAAAACACCTTTAACAGGTAAAAAAGTAGGTATATATGTTTAATTTCCTTTGCAAAACTAGTGATGGGCTTTTGAATTTTTAAATTAAATCTAATGGACAAACTGTGCTCTCTTTTTTCCTTTGGGTACAACATACAGATTTAAGTTTATGGTTGAACTGCAATTTTGTGATGACTACTTGGACTTTCTTATCATGAGAGTTACTTCAATTTGCTATTTAAATTAGTGAGAGCTGAGTAGGGAGTGAGATACTGGAAGAGAACCTCTAAATTTATAAGCCTTGATCTAAGTTTATAAGATTTGAAGCTGAAATCTACCCAAAGTGCTAGAAAATAACCCAGTGTATTTCAGGGACGGGTTTGTCTTCTGCTTTGGCCCAAAGAAGGATTGTGGTCAGTATGTTCATGTCAGCATACAGGAGGAGAAAGGACGAAGTCAGAGAAAGATACATGTGGAGGGGGATTACTCAGCCTTAACCTTAGATATTGGAAGTTTGGATGTCAGCTTCTGAGCTGATTGCCCAGATGTTGCCATACATTTGAGAGTAAAACAGGCAGGTTTTAGGTGATGGCTGATCTAACATGCTTTAGATCTTTTCAGTAAAGGGAAGATAATTTGTTCCCTTGACTGCATCTCTGCAAACACAGTGGATAGGATGATTGGGTCTGCTGTTGAGACCTGTTTTTAACCTTGTGAATCCCATCCATGCTGTCTTGGATAATGGCCAGTTCCTGGTACTGGCAGGCAAAACAAAAGATCTGGCAGCTACGAAGTACCTAAAGCACTCCCCAGGATAACTCCTGTCTCCTTCCTTTGATTGTCTGAAGGGGAAATGGAAAACCTACCCCCTGTGAAGGAAACTTGCTCTAATTAGGTAAAGCAAGTACCAGTCATGTTGGGCAAGTGAACAGCAAAACTCAGCGTAACCTTGGCCACAGAGTCTGACACCACAAGCAAACAGGGAGAACAGACCTTTGCTGGCACTGGGAGCTGTTTCCTTGCACCCTTCCTCTCTCAAACCATGGTTGATTAGAAATGCCAACAGTTTAAAAAGTGTCAGCAGGAACACCCACAAGTACAGCCTAAGATCTTATTAACTCCTTGGGGCAGCACAATAATTACAAAGCTCAGACTGCACAGAGCAAAGACAGACTTTGCCTTTTGCTAAAGCCATTGTATAGAAAAGACAAGATTTTCAGAGCTGGAAAAAGAAGACAAGGGAACAGGATTGTACCCTTGTGGTTATGCAGTGATTGAGTCCCATTCCCAAGATTATGTCGAATTTTCACTGAATAGCTACTCAATGTACAATACATTAACAATCCTGTGGGAAGAAGCTGGAAATTATAATTGCATTCTCTCCAGCTGAATATCCCATTAGGGTGCAGAGTCATACTTTTCTTTTTGCTCCCTTTCTGGCTCTATGCAACTTTTCTGTTCATTCTCCTTCAGCAAAAAGGAGTTCTCCCAATCCCTCTTAAAATCTAATAGCCTGGGACTATCCTGTGATATGGCAGATCAGGGAGTGAACCACCTTCCGACTGAAGAATGTAGATTTCTTATTTCCTGAGTGCAAGTGTTAGTCAATAATCTCTGTCTATATATATATGAAAATATATTAATTAAAAAATAAAATAAAAAAATTATATGTGCCTAAGTGTAACTTTCTCATAGTTCTACCAGCCAAGAGCTGCTTTTAAGGAAGATATTGAGAATACCCTCCCTCTGTGCATTTGGATCCAGTCGGTGCTCTCAGCACGCTCAGTGAACTGGACTCCTGGCTTGTTCAGAGGCAGTTCCAGTTTGCCACCAAGAATGATGGTAGTGGGGATCATATTTTTTTAAAGCAGAAAAATATAGGGCTTTGATGATCTTTTCTGGGTGTGGGATGGATTTTCAGTTGCACTCTGGCTCCCAGTGACTTCATACTGGGGATTTTCACTGGTACACAGCACTGGTAGTCTTCAGGTAAATGAGGGTGATACTTGTGCTGCATCTGTGTAAAAATGTGTGTTGTGGTTTTAATTCTCTGGTTATGCCCACTGGGGGATGCTGCAATTCCTGCCCTGACAAGATGCAGAAAAGGAATCTGATGCCTTTTCCTGAGTATGCCCATGGGATGTGACTGGCTTGGGCATTGCTGGTACACTGCAAGTCACTGTGGTATTTTTGGATGTCAAGCATTCTGCAGTCTTTCAAAAGGTTTGATTTTATAACACAGATTTGGACTGGAGGGCATGATTTCAGATCTATGATGAGAATATTTGAATAAAGTGATTTGTCTGATTTGTAATACTACTTTTTGTAATGAATGCAGGTTGGAACAATTAAAAAAGTAAATAGTCTGTGTAAAAATGAATAGCTTGGACTGTGTGATTCTGGGCTTTTATGCTGAGGTAATCAATATCTTTTGCAGTGCATTTTATGTTTTAACATAAATACAATTAGATTTTTTCCTTGCTATTTTTTGTCTTGCCTCACACACTGATATACAGTGCAGAAGGTGATATTCTTTACATAACTATGTAAAGCTGCAAAAAGAAATGTATTTTCTTTTTAGTGACAAAGCACAATGAGTTTTATGTTTGACTTATCTCCAGATGATTCTTAAAGTTAATAAATCTCAGGATATTTGAGGATGGTGCAAGGAGCTGTGTTCCACATAGCATGTTGAAATTCCTTAGTAAAGCAGTACCTTATTTTTGGATTGCACGGCAGACTGATTTGGCGTTTGGTGAATGTTTATATCTGATTCAAAAGTCTTTTCTTAGTTTTAGTTAAAGGGCAGCAATTAAGACACCTAGTAGCACATTTGTTTATGAATCATTGGGCTTTATACTAAATAAATACATGGACGTCAGTATTGTGGGAATTGCACCTACTTGTAAGTGGGTTTGTTGAAAATTTGTTGTGCAAATACTGAAGTATTATGTGGAAAGCTGTTTGATATTTCTGACTAGCCTGAATCATTTTATATTTTGAAGGTGACTGGATTTAACCTTAAATACTACAGCAGTTATCTGTGGAACTTGCTGTCATAACTCTCCTTCGGTGTTTGCAACAACACTAACCAAAGTTTCTGGGTTTTTTTCAATATTTTACTTCCTTCAACTACATTCTCACACTCTTTTTCAAAGTCTATAAAGTTGTATTTATTTACATATAACAAGTACTGTTGCTGTGGTTCAAAGGATGCTACTTTATGAAACATTTCCCTTTGTCCTATCACCTCTAATTAATAGAATGTAAGACTCTATTGTTAAGTTCTTGGTTTATTGATTTAAGTGGATGAGGTTTACTTTGAATTTTAAGGTGTGACTTTAGTTTTAGTTTGCTTTTTTTTCAACAGTACTTTGTAAATTAGCAGTGGTCATTCACCAGTGGTCAGAAAACACTTAAGAAACTGTGTTACATGAAGGTCCAAATCCCTGTAGCCACTCCCCTAAAAGTCCTGAAAATTTTCTGGGTTGAGTCCAAGCAGAAGAAATGTGAGCTTTGCCACTTGCCTTCTAGACAATCTGCTTCTCTGCCACATAAATGCAAGAATTATCTTGCCTCTGAAACAGAAAAGTAAAGCAGAAATAGCCCTCACAATGAGAAAACTGGAACTGTTCTATTAAAACTTGGTTGGCACTGTACCAGGATTTGCTCAGAAACCTCTGCCACCTCATGTTTTTAAAACTACCTCCAGTCTATATTTAGGGACTGCATTTCTTCTTTCATTTGCTGTAGTTGATAATAGTTTGGCTTGTAACCCACCTAAGGATTGGGCTTCTTTGATGCCACAAAACCACAGTCACAGCTGGGACTTGAGTTGTGAGGACAGGTGAGGCCGCATACGCTGGAATTGTGGGAGGATAAGATAAGACCAGCTCTTGTATCTCAGGGCTTGCAGGTGATCATATCCCTTTGCCCCTTAGTAAGCTGAGTGTAAGTGGCCTTGTGTGATATTCACCTGGTAATGGGGGATCAATGGACATTGACCACCTGCAGTTTGGTGATGTTGTCCTCTCAGCCAGCACTGGAACTGGGAGCTGGTTGTGTGGCACCCTGCAGCTGGGAGTGACAAACCAGTGTGTGTGACCGGCTGTAGTTCATTTGCATCCTGTCGCAGATATCTTACACAAGCAGTGAGGGAAATCTGTTAGTTTGCTAAGTTATAGTAAGGAATTGAATATGTGCACAATAGCAGGTGACACACAAGGCCCTGTTTCTGCATGCCATGGGAATATCTCCCAGATCTTCAACTATATTTAGTTATTAATTCAGTTTCTTACTCTTTGAATTTTACATGAGCTTAATGTACTTACATGTTAATTGAAAATGTATTGCCAAGTTATATTAAGTTAAACTGGGAGCAGTTAAATTACAAATTGAGTTCCTCTTGTTAGAGGTGATCAGAACCTATTTTCTGGCACTCCCCCTATATTTTTAACTAGATAATTATATTACAAAGAACCTGTTTTCGATAGAAGGGTGCTCCATTAAAACAACCTAAACAACCTACTGACTTGGTTTTCAGACAGCAGAAAAAAAGGAAGCCAGAAGTGGCTGCTAGTGTTGATTTATACGCTTGTATTTTTTATATTCTACATAGGAATATAATATTTCTGATGGAAAAACTATTTTTAGAAAGTGATTCAGTATGGCTTTTTTACATTTTTGAGATCTTTTATCCAGGTAGCTGAAAGAAAAGGAAATTCATAAAAGAACAAAAACCTTCAAGGCCAACGGATGGTTTCAAACTCAAATATGAGGCACTTCTAGAAAATACTTAATTTGACATCATTTGAATTTTCCATGTCACAGTCAGGTTTAATCTTGTTGTCATCAGAACAGCAATGGACCACCTCAATTTGCAATTTTTAAATTATATATTTCTTTTTTTGACTTAGCTGGTATATCAATAAATGGACAAATGAGTTCTTACCTTACTTAAGAGCTTACTTAAGCAAGCATGTATCTTTTGTGATATTATCAACTTGTCAAATGTGCAAGGACTGCCTGCTATGATGACTGCTATTAACAAAGACCATAACATGATATATTATGGATAAACACACTCAGTTTCCAAAGGGAAACAATTTTAATTGACGTTCAACATCCAGTACTTCAATTACATGACGCATTTGCCGATAGCCAGCTTTTACATATTGACATACATTTTTATTTAACTTTACCTGGAAATGTCAGGAGGAGAGTTCAGGGGAAACAGAAGAAAGATGTTAATTAATATTGCTCACAGTGGGATGCAAGCATTGTTTCAGTTTCAAATTAGAGCAGTGCTCACTCAGGCATACACTGCTAATATGTTATAATTAAGGACTTGTAGAGCAAGGAAAAGTTAATGGACAGCATCTCTAATAAGGATGCTGTACTTCACTCCTGACTTGCACTACAGCAGAGGGAATCAATATGGCCTCACAGCTCATCTATCATTTGCCTTTGCTTCAAGTTGCTCTGTGTGTTTGTACTAATATATCTGTGTGTGGGATTAAAACTCAGCAAAGGCCAGAAATTAGAACAGGTTTAGAGATGTTGTGTAGATGTATGATCATTAAGTAATCAAAAGGAGTTGTTAAAATTCTAGCTATAATCTTGCATTTGTTATTTTGGTGTGATAAAAAAATTAGCATATTTATAAAGATTTTGTCATCTTTTATCCCCAGGACTAAATATTTCTCTGCAGAAACTTTCTCTCCTAAAGAATCCTGGGAGCTGTAATCTTATAGATAAGCAGCTGGAAGGTACACTGGCTGTAGAAACTAAAGATTTGAGGAGGACTAGTTTTTCCACTTTTGCCATTCCCCTTTGTCTAAGTAAAAACCAAACTGTTAATTCACAGGCATCTGAAAATTATAATCATTAAGTACTTTATAGAATAAAAAATCACTGCAGAGAAAATAAATTAGGTAAGGGACATTTCATGGAAGCCATAGATATGTATTTATAAGCATGATAATGGTAACAACAGGGGGGATCCACTTTGCTTCATTTGTTATGAGGAAGGTTATTTAAATCTTTGATCTCTTGAGTTTTGCTCAAATTTTTAAAGCTACAGCTATCCAGCTGGAAGCATTGCTTGTGATAAGCGAGTATGCTCATGCTCTGTTGGTAATACGGATCTGAGGATGGCATTGCTGCTCCCAAGGTGGGAAAGTAAGTCTTGTACTTGATTTGAGTTATCAAGTGAGCATCTGAAATTGCTGCTTCCAGATGGCTACTAGCTGCTCCTCCATCTACTTGTGAAAAGAGATTGTCAGACCTTGTTTTGGTGATTCATCCCTGACTGATACTTTTGCATAATTATATGATTCTCTGCCTCACATGAACCTGATATTTTTGTGTTGTGGAAGAAAAAAGTCTCTCACAAAAAATACACAGAATTATTGTAAACGTGTGCTTTGTTTTTCATCCAAGGATTTCTAAATATTTTGAAAATTTAAGTACATTAGGACTCGTAACAATGTCTCTTTTAAGAAAAGACAAGTACTATTCTACTAAACTTTATGCTTTGTAAAGGTGTGATAATGATGTCTCATGTAGGTAGTCCATTAAAGTTCCTAAATTTCTCATCAGGAAGACTCAAGATGACTATCCTGTATCTTGTGCAGCTCATTATATCTACCTAGGCACAGGCATAGCATTTCAAATTTCTCCCTACTGAATCGTATCCTTTTTATTATGCCATTTTTCCAATTTGAAAAGATTGTTTTGATCCTAATCTTGTTTTCTTGGGGCTTGAAAGAAGCTGCAGGCCCTGTGTTGTATGCAGAGAAACATCACACTTGATAAGCATTCACTAGGTCCCATCATCTAAATGATTAATGGAATTACTCAATCAGCACTACTAGACCCAGGGCAGACTCACCTCACAATCTTCCTTGGTAGTGCCTTTTCTGCCATCCTGTTTTGACATTTACCCATTGCTAGGTCTGAATATGTTTTTCAAAACAGTTTTATCAATTTTAGAGTGTTCATTTAGACTTGCTGATGAGAATGTCTTGTGAGATGGTACCAAAAGCCCTGCTAAGGTGAAAATAAGACATCTACTGACTTGTTCCTTTGCACAAGGGCTCTCATCTGTCATGGAGAAAATCAACTCGATTCAGCAATCTGTTATTTAAAAATTCATGTTGACAATACTTATGTAACTTGTCCTGTCATCTGGGTGCTTTTTATTTGCTCCAGTGTTTTTCTGAGACTTCAGTTTAAACCGAGTAGTTCATATTTCCCATAACTTTCAATTTTCTCTCATTCTGAAGAGAAGTATTTTGATTTGTTTTTTCCAACCTCCTTGAGCTACATTTCTTTCCCACAAGTCCTCTTTAGTATTAAGTGCTCTAAATTTCCTTTAGTGTGCTTTCTAAAAACTAATTTCATCAGGCCTGTGATTTGAAAATGTAGAATACGGTTAAATGCTCACTTCATTTTAGCTTTCAATTTCTTCTTTTTCCTAGTGCATAGTGATTAATTGTCTGATCACTGTTCTCTTTCTAATGAAAAATGAAATTGAAGCAGTTTGAGTGTTTTCTCATGGTCATCTATTTGTAATTTTCCTGAGTAATGTGCAATTCTTATTTTCAATGCACTTTTTTATAAAAAAGGTCCCAGAGAAATCCATGCATTGCCTAATCATTTAAGAACAATCCATGTATTTTTCCTGTGGTATAACTGTGATGGCTCTTATTTGTGAACCAAGTGCAGGATTATTTTTTTTTTCCTATTTTTTCTACCCAGAAAATTGTACAAGTACTTTCGAGGTCTATGTGGGTAATTTTCATCATGCAATGATTTGGGTTGGAGGAGACCTTTAAAACTTATCTTTTGCAAACCCCCTGCAATGAACAGGACATTTTCAACCAGATTAGATTGCTCAGAGCTCCATTCAACATGACCCTGAATTTTTCCAGGGTGATTCCATCTACCACCACTCTGGGCAACCTGTGCCAGTGTTTCACCACCTTCATTGTAAAAGAATTCTCTTACACGTAGTCTAAATCTACCCTCTGTTTGTTTAGAACCATTACCCCTTGTCACTCTTCACTACTGTTATGTATGGACTGTCTTCTGAGGGAACTCTAGGTGATCTAGCAACCATAGAGAAACGTGGGAAGGATTGAACCATCTGTTTCATGACTGTTTTCATACTATTTCTGTGTCTTTATGGCATGTCCTTTTTATCTGTTCCTTTGTTCCATGCTACACTTTTACCTTTCTGACTTTTGTGCCATTGTATTCTCACTATTTTTATATTCCTACTTACCAACTTGGCTTCTAAAGTGGTTTATTTTGAAGACCTTGTGATTTATCTACCTGCCACATCTCTAGGCACAGTGAAATTAGACTTTCCAGAATCCAGTCTTCATTGGATTTCTATTAGGAAGAAATAAAGACCTTTGGCATTTGGCCATCTTTTGTACCCATATCTCCTTTGATAGGTCTTGAAAAGCCCTTATTTTTTGCCAGAACAAGCTGCTGAGTGTATTTCTCTATTGCTGTCACATGCTTTTATATAAATAACCAGCCCAAAGTGTCCTGCTGCATTCTGCTTCCAGCGAGCATTTGGTAGTTCTCTTTTACTTTGTACTTAGTGCTCTTGACTTTTTTCCTTTTTTTTGGTCTAATTGATTATAAAGCATTAGAAACCTGTAAAATGCTGTTCAGTAGTGTATGCATACATACAAATATATGCCTAGAGAATTGTGTATGCCTACACAGCGCAAACAAACTGCAAGGAGAATGTTGATTTAGCTTTGTTTTGCACTCAGAATTGGCAAAGGTTAGTACCTGCTTTGCAATCTAATGGTGTAACTGGAAGACTGTGTATTTTCATTGTATCTAATCAAGTTTTATCATTTGCAATGAACTTAAAGAGTTGAACACTTTTAACACATTTTTTGTGGTAGAAAAGTTGTATACTGATGCTTTGCCTTCCTCTGAGCATTTTCATTTTCCATACATTTCTGAGCAGCTGAGTAAGGTATGAATTTATTTCATGGTAAAAACTGGGATTCTCATCTTGAAATGTTACTGGACTTGGGTTTGAGAGCAGCAAAATATTTTGGCATGTCTGGTAAAAATTGCAAGTGTCAAACAGCTTCCTAATCTGGGTGAATTCACAGAACAAACAGTATTCTTTTATTAAAACCAGTAACTAATCTAGATTACATTTTACAGATTTTATCTTCATCTCCAGAATCATCCTGTACTATTTCATAATTTCTGCCCCAACCAGGTAGAGTAGCACTACTCTGTTTTTGCCATTTTGACATCCGTTCCTGTTTGTTTTCTTTTTGTGTGGCAAGAATCACAGAACTTCAGTTGTTGACTAGTGAAGACGACAGCTGAAAAAAATTCAAAGCCATTTGTATTTAAAAATCATTAATATAGGGAAATTGGATAATTATAGCTCCCTTGAAGCTATCGTGAAACTCGTGGCTTCATATCAAACACAGCTTGGTGCATTTTTCTCCCATGCATCCTTCAGGGGGCAAAAAAGAGAGAGCTTCAGAGAAGTTCAAGAGTTTGCTGAAAGCTGTAAAGGGCCTTCTCCTATCTGAGTTCTTTCTGTGATGCAATCATCACCTTTACAGATAAACCCATTTATCTGTACCTGACTTATGGCTTTTGGTCAAAGTAGAACAACTCCCTCTCTCTTCAGTACTGTAGTCATGTAGTCTTGCTAATGAGGAATTTCACCTACTCTCTCTGTTTCTCCTGAGACATCCACCAAATGCTGAGGACACTGAAGCTGCTAAACTTTACTGCATTTCTTGTATTTTCTTCTGCAGGTGAAGGGAAACACTTTAAGGATTCTGTTTTCTTGCCCTTCTTCCAGTGACACACAGAAGAGAAAATTGGGGAAAAAAAATCATTTAGATAGGGATGGCATGGACAGAGACTTCATTCTAATTTCCATTGCTACTGCTTACCTATGGCATTTCTATTCATACAATCCCTGTGCATTGGCAATTGGATTTATGTATGTATCCTCTGCATCAGCTGCCAATTGCCGTTTATATAAATAAATGTGGTTTTGCTTCATCAAAGCCTCTTTGGCTCCCTCATTTTATTTTCTTGCTGTTTTGAAGTTGAACACGTTTCTGAGGTACCAGATGGCCAGGTATTAAATGCACAAAATGCATTATTTCCTCCTTCCCTCCTCTGCAGCAGTCTGTTTCTGTTTAGCTATGCAAATAGGAGTGGTTGAGATTAAAAGCAGGAGTTTCAGCTTATATAGACCCCAATAAAATCAGGTGGCATCGAATATGTCTGAAAAGTAAGCAACTTTTAGCATTCTTAAGCTGCTTGGAATAGTAGTAAATAAAACTGTTGGCCGAAGAGAGAATAATTATTCATTTTGTGTTTCCTGCTGACTGCTGGGAGAGGGCAGTTTGGAGGTAGAGCTCTTCTTTAGCTGGTTATAACATCTGTTACAAACAAGCTGGAGTGGTTCAGAGCTGATGTGACAGAAATCATTCTCAGCTCTTAATGAATTAAGGTGAATTTTAGCACCAGAGTGAAGAATGTGTAGGGAGTTCAAATAGTTAACCATACTGCTGTGGACATGCTAAAGCTACACTATGAAATTAGTATTCCCTCATGCGGATTTAACCTTGTGAAATGCAGATAAAACTAAAAAAACTCCTTACTGCTCATCTCACCTAATGTCCAGAGTTAAGTCTTGTGTAAGTGGGGTTTGTCTGAGTGGCAGGAAAGTACAAGTAACTAATGGATTTCTGGTGTTTCATAATTTACTTTTCAAATTAAGAGTAGTAGAGAGTTTTTGCAGACACATTTTAATTAAGCTTGTCTCAGCTGGCAAAGTAACATAATGGTCCAGTTTTGCCAGGAAGTCCCTGTCCTCAGACTTTTGCTTCACTGGTTTAAAGCTGAACATTTCATTTTAGCCCCTAAATTTTTCAAGTAAGACAACGTACTGTAGAAAGAAAAATGAGTTTAATAACTTTGAGACTTTTAAGATTTCATGATGTTTCATATGAAAATACGAGGTATGATTTCTTATGACTTTATGTTATCAAATATCTGAGGTAAATGCCACAGCTTTGTAGATACTATTGGTTTCCAAAGTATTTTACTAAATCTCAGGGAAGAGCTCCTGGAAGGTATGGGGCTTGCTTTAAACAGAGGTTGTAGTATCCAGGACTACTGAAATTACTTGTGACCTTGCCTGTCATTCATTAGTGAATGCAGCAGCAGCAGCATTAATCAAAACATACTCATTGGAGAATTTTCATCTGTGGCATATTGCTCCCATAATTCTTCCTGTGCTTTTCCCAGTGTCAGCAAGATCTGACACTTTTAAAGCAGATGTGTAATTTCTGAAAATATTTGTAATTCACTTTACAAGGCGTGTGTATGACACAGGAGATGCTATGATATTCAGGTTTTAGCACGTACAACATTTTATGGTTTGTAGGGGCTTGACCTCAATTTATTTGCAAAATATGCTTTTGAATACTAGCATGGAAGTTTTATAATACAAAGTATTTCAGTCTTCCATACTAAGTTGGGTTGGTGATCTGTCATAAAAATAGCAAACAATACATTTTAGTCCATGAGATTTACTCGGTGGAAATGCTGAAGCACAACACCTTGAATCAGATTGATGCATAAATTCTACTGATTTCAACAAACTCAAAATATCACCTGCTGTCTCTGTCACCCTGTCATGCCTGCCTGTGACACCTCAAGCATAATTTTCTTTTTGAATCCTGGTTCTGATGATGATGTTACCAGGCTTATGCCTTATTGCTTCTCATCCTACATGTCTGTTCCAGCACCTCATCTCTGTACAGCAAAGTACGTGACAGAATTCCATTCTTATTTTCTGACAAAAGTAGGTCAAGAGTAGTTCCATCCCTGTTGTCATCCACGGTTTGCACTGATGGAAGGAAATCTCTTAGCATCTCTCTAATACCTTGTTATTCTCACTTTCACCTTTTGCTCTCTGTTTCTTTGCAGCCTTATGTTTGTAATGTAGGGCTGTGTTTAGCAGGAATATTATTGTTATTAGCAGGAATATACATGTTTGCCTGGGAGTTTATTCAGGAAAATAGGTGCATTTGTTACTTGGCAATAAATCCTTTTAAGGATAGCCATGTGATGAGAACAGCAGGAAATGTGAATGGAAAGCCATCTGGTCCGTGCCACAACCCCTGAGGATACGTCTGTGCAGGCTGGAGTGACTGTTGTGGCAACAGTGTGTTTGTAAGAGGCCTGCTGAGTTGTTCTTCCATTTATCCTACCTGTGCCTGGGCCTTAGCCTGGGGCCCTGGTGTGGGACAGAGCCGTGTGTGTTCCAGCTTGGTGCTCACACTGCTGAGAGCTGCTGTGCTGAAATGGGAACAAACAGGATTACAGCACTCCAACCACACGATGGGAAAAGGTTCAAATATTGTCCTGCACTCTCCTGTATAACCTCAGTCTTTCTCCCACAAGAGGGAGACAGATGAATCTAAGGAAGAAAGTATTTGGTATAAGGAGATCCTAATTAGCAAGGAACTTTACCATTCTGGAGAGAACAAAACTCACAGAATGAATAAATATCAATAGTGTGAGAACATTTGGTATGACAGAATGTTTTCTTGCAAAGAAAAGAGAAAGAGGCTGTGTAAATGCGATTATAGATTTCGAAGGAAGACAAAATGTTTCTCAGCTAGATTCTGGCTGTGTTTATGTTTGCACATAATGTGCTGCAATTGGAGCAGACCTACCAAACAAAACACTTGATTTGCAAACCTGACATCCAGGCTTGCACAGATCTCAGGAGGTGCTTTCCCTTGGAAGACCTCTGGTCCAATGCCAGGGCTTGAAAGCCACTAGTGCTTATTTCCAAGAAAAAGGCAAATGTGTGCACTCCTCTGTGGAAACCAAAGAATGTTCAGGGAGAGTGAAGCAGAGATTTGCTGCAAAGACATATGTCTTGTGAAATAAAACAGTACTGTAAATACACCTTCCTCCTATTTTTCTTTGTGCCAAAAGATTGTGTTTGAAATGTGAAATTTCCCATGGAAACCCCATCCGAACTTAAGTTTTGCCTGAAATGTGTTCCCTAGTATGAAATCAAAGGAATTTCCTGGACAGAAAAGCAATGAAAGTGGCAGTGCTCTACTGACACCATCTTCTGTTACTGAAATGCTTACCAAACCCTGAAATATATAAACTATCCTATGACCACTTTGTAGAAAAGGAGGGCAGAAGAGGTGAAGTCTAGTTTGTTTGTTTGGATATTTTATTTTAATCATGCTGACATATTGTCAACATTTTTAAATCAATGCTGGCAATATCCTCTAAAACAGAACAAGTGCAGAGATGCTTTCAAAACTGAGTTGTTATTGACAGTCACTGCTGCACTCCTCAGTTCCTGAGGTGCTTTGTTGTTGTTGTTGTTACTGTTATATTTTTCAGCAGTATTCCTCCTTCTCAGGGTTATTGATTGTTTCCCACAATCAGAGCTGAGCTGCTTCCCACAACACTGTCTTCAGCTTCTGTTTCTGCCTGTTTTCTTTGTGCAGGTTTGTACACCAATCTGATTTCACTTCAACCTTTACCTTCTGTGGACCTGAGATTCTGGCAGATCATCCAGAGCTTTTCTATCTATTTTTTTTCCAACCCATTTAAGGGTACACTTTCTCATTAGGAATAAATGCAAAGCTAAACAAACAAGTAAAACCTTTCAATGCAATAAAATTGTGTATAGTTAAGAAAGAATGAGATCAAATGAGAATATTTATTACTTCTTTCTTCATACATTGCTGCATGGATTAATGCAAAGTTGTTTTGCTACCCAGTGTAGAGATAAAAATGGAAGTTTATTGTGAAAACAAAAATGGTTTGCTCTCCCTTCTTCAATAAAATGTCTGCAAAAAAGATTAGCTCTGCATAGTTGACGCAAGCAGCAGAGGAGTAACACCACTGCTGGAACCGGGTAGCAGCAAAAGCTAGAAACTATTTAAGTGAGATAATATGAGATTGCCTCACTTTATTTCCAGGTGCTTTGCAGTGAAATTTATTCAATACTGTCTTAGAGCAGCAATTTTTGAGGACTCATAGATAAGCTCCAGAAAAAAAATCACCCTAATTTCTGGGAAAAAGCTAAAGTATGTGTACTTCATCTGTCTATTTAGAAGTCTCCACCTGATTAAAAAAAAAAAAAAAAAAAAAAAAAAAAAAAAAAAAA
>VXBB01008556.1:487372-525619 GCA_013399915.1 Illadopsis cleaveri
ATTTGTCAAAAAAAAACAACAAACCCTCAAAGAATTTCATATGACCTAATTTTATCCTTTGAGTGGTCTAAGCCTACACAGTAAACATGATTAAATTATGTGTTTGAGGTTTTTGAGAGTTGGATTCTCAAAAGGAAGTTGTACAGATACTGTCTGTGTAGGAGTCCTCAACCTGGTGCAGGCATCAGTAACCTGGTGCAGCAAAACCACACCGGGGGGGACCTGCTACTTTTGGAGACCCCATGGGCAGAAGGATCCCCTGGTTTTCCTGGAACTGAGTCCTTTCACACTGTGACTTCAGCAAATGTCTTCCTGGGGGCATTTACTGACCAGCAAATTCGGCTTGGTTGGAGATGTTTACCTGGTGCTTTTCAACATTTTGTAAAGATTTGCACGATACACCTCAGAATGTGATTATGGAATCTGCTGGTGAGGTACAGGTGAACCTGCCAACATGTGAAAGGAGGCACTTGAAATCCAAAATGACTTAGAAAATATTTGGAGAAATAGCCCAAAGGAAGGGGAGAGACTAACTAAGAAGGAAGAAACACTCTGGGATATAAAATGCATTGCCAGCTGTGCTGCAGTCAGTCCTGTCATCTTTTTGCACAAATATTAAGAATCCCAAAGGTCTGTTTAGCAGGGAATTTTAAGGTGAATGTATGGGAGATAATGCTTCCACTACAGTCAGCTCCTTAGGGAGGCTTATTCTGGAGAAATGCTGTTTTGGTGCTGGAAGGATCTGCTTCAGCAAGGAAGAAATGATGTGAAGAAATACCAGTGAAAAAATCAGTGATATGAAAAAGGGGAGAAAATGGGTCTCCCTATAGTGAAAACAAAACCTTGTAGTTTAAGTTACATCATGGGATATCAAGAGGAGGCACCAGGATAAATGTCCAGAGTTTGAGACAATGAGCATGTAAATAGATTCCTGGTGAGAAATAGCCTACAGGAATGGATTTGGGATTTTTGCATCTGCCTGGAGGTGGGTGATGGGCTGTCTGCTCTCACTAGCTCTGAATGTACATCCTATTTTTCTTGAGCTGCCAGCTGGCCTGGGTGGAGACCTCGGAGAATCGAGAGCCAGAGGAACTGTGTGGAGGAGACAAAAAATGGAAGCAAAATATGTTCAGCTTCCCAGGACTTTAATCTTTGAGTAGAGAAAGACACAGGTGCAACCAAATGATAGGCAGTGCCTGCAGTGTGCCAGAACACGAGTGTGCTCTGTGCTCTGCCATCTGTCACATTAGTGATGAGCCTCACTGCAGCATCTCACAGGCCTTGCTCTTGCAAAGGGTTTGCCTGCCTACACACTGCTCTTGTATCCCAGCCTCGAGCTTTAAATTGTCTTTAAACTTCATGAGAAAGTTTTCTCTCACTTTGGTCTTTTACACTGCAATTCATCTGAGGTGTCACATGGCTTGTGGGGGAAGTATAGAAATCTTCCTGCTGAAGTGGTTCTTGTAGGGTTCCTGTTGTTCTCATTGCCTCCTTGTGTATCCTAAATTGATGCCTTAAGTACAGTAAATCTAATTTTCTAGTCACTGACACTGCTATTCTGTATTGTCACCACAGGCCTTATCCAGTTGGATGCTCCAGCTTTGAACATGGGATTAATTTCAGATAGTTTTAGCAACCCAGAGGCTTAGATATTTAGCCTAAACAACTCTAGGTTTCTCCTTCAGGCAGTGGATGGCAATAAGTGCATTTGGATGAGGATTTACTGGTTAATTTTGAAGGAAAGAATTTTGTATCTGGAAAGAAAGGAAAGAGTAAAAGCTTTGGTTACAAAAGAATGGGAAAGTGTCACTTGTCTTTGATGTGATTCTTTATTAATTAGTCATTAGGATAATTAATATTATGCTGTATAGGTTTGTTAGTTTTGGAATATGCATTGCTTAAGAAGATGAAAAACAGCTGAGTAGCTTTTATGATATAATTTTGCTATGACTTAGTCATACATGTATTTTAAAGATATTTTGACTTATTAGGACATAATTAATTCCTTATTATTACTGTGATACAAATTCAATGGAATAGCATTAATAGTTACTTGTACTTTGTTGTGGGATCATATGTACAACCCATGACTGAGACAGAACTGTGCAAATAAGCTGATTGGAGGTTAAAGAAAGTAAAAAAATAGCTTTTTAGGTTCTCTTTCTCCCAGGTTTCCTTAGAACACCTGTAATTTAATCTTTTTCTCTGGTACATGAGGGTCTGAAAAAACTTGTCTGACTTTGGTAGGTAGAAGTAACAGAAGATGAAGCCCATCAGTGGAGTGCATACAAATATTTTCATATTGTTTAAGGAGGAAAGTAAATTGTGCTAGTTTATAGCATGCTTAGCATAGTCTCAGCTAATCAGCAATGTCAATGAAGTTTATTGAGGATTTGTTTCATTCAGCTTTGTAACTGAAATCTGGCTTTTAGCTGCTTCCCTATAAATCATTATGCAGTCATACACGTATAAAATTGGACTGTTTATGGGAAGAAGCATTTATTTTTTTACATGGCAAATCTGGGAATCAATCTTGGATGATCTTACATGTATGCATTAGCAAATTTTACCTGTCAGTTTTGCTTGTGGAATATGGATTTTATGCCTTTGGAAGCAAAGCCTTTTGAGAAGTCATAGATGGGAATGTGCAAAATATTTCCCATAAGTTACTTTTAATATTCATTTCTCTTAATGAATATATATTAGTTTCATATTTACTTGCTGGCTTTTAGTAATGATTTCAGTGATGAATGCATATGAAAGGGATGATAAAGCTTGGACTCTTGCAGTCACTGTGGTCCATAATTGTTGGAAGTGATTTGGGATGACTTCCTATTCCCTTTTGGAGGCTGCCATCTTGTGTTCTGAAATCAAAATTTCCATTACCATGATTTTTCTCTCTCAACCACTGTAGTAGTTATGAAAATGGATTAGTAGTTATTAAACTGTGAACACAGTGAGGATAGATGCAGCAGTATTTACTGTAACCAGTAGATAGTAGATAAACTCATTACAGTAATTGGTTTGCTTAAAACAATGTGATCCCAATAATCTTTGAAGGATATTTATTCTGAAACCCACTGCTGGTCATTGAAAAGACAACTGATGTGAAGAACTTTGCAGCAGACTGTTGGATTTAATATTGAAAGATTATATTCTTGTAGATTTATGTGAGATCCCTACCAATACTTTTCTTATTCAAAGTTCTTATTTAGAGATAATTGAAGTGAGAGGTATGCAGAAGTTGATATTAAAGAATGTGGTTTTGGAGCACCTCTTCCAACTTGCTCCATGAAATTGTCTTCAAAAATGTTAAAATTAAAAGTGAAAATTCAGATGCAGATTCAAATTTCTTTAAAAGTGGTGTATTTTATTCTATTTCATTGTTCTAGACATGCTTCTAGCTTTAGGTTTGGTTTGTCTTCTGGGATATTTTCTTGCGTGAAAAGTTGAATGAGCAAATGCAAAGGTTGTCTCATGTTTACTGGTAGATTGTGAAATTAGGATATTTCAGAGCTTTGAGGGTCAGGGGGGACCCATAATGAGGCCTCAAGTATAAGAATCCAGCAGATCTTTTTCTACTACCTTTTGGTGGTAAAGGTGCTGAGCATTATCTTTAATTTATAGCATGAAGTGAGTTACATTCTGAAAAGTGCTAACATCACAGAAAATGCTTAGAAAAGTTTTCAATGTCTCATAAGATGAAAAGCTGAAGCAAGACTTTTGAAAGTTGATGGGAACAGGAAGGTTTTGGGTATTTTTCAGACATCAGAATTGATTTGCCTTGTGCTTCTTTACAACAGTCCCAGTCTCTTGACAGAGTGAGTTAAGCAGAATCTTGCTGAAATATCTACCACATATCTTTCTGAAATGAAACTCAAAGTGATATTTGGAAATTCACTTCAAAGTGATATTTTTCCCCACCTGTCATGATGTAAGGACTGAATTATTCTTGATTCATGTATGAGAAGAAAAAGAAAGTGTATGTGACATGCTCAGTGGAGAGGTGTTACAATTGTTCTTGATTCATCCATGCTCACAATACAGTCATTATTTTTACAGAGCTGCTCCAGTGTATGATGTACTGTTGTGATGCTTTTCCTTTCATGTTTATTTTTAGCACAAATTTATGTTGGGCTGAACATGAAAACTTATTTAATGTTATGGGCTGTCTTTGTAGTCACTAAATAAATTAAACCCCCTTGAAGCAATCAATGGCAAGTAACAGAAGAGCAAGACATTTGGATTGTGAAACCATTAGGAAGCATGTGAGACTGCTCAAATGCAAATCTAAACCCTCACTGAATTATGAATAAAACATGGTTAAAAAGCAGTTAGCAAAGACTGTTTCCAGAGTCAGTGTATGGACTCTAGTGTTGTTTTTAGGGCAATCCGGGCAATTTCAAAGGTTCATTGAAGGAAAGAAAGAAAGAACAATTCATAGTGCCTATTTGAGTACTTCCCTGATCTAGCAAATCAGAAAAGAATTCTTTCAAAATGCCAAGTAAAATGCACTCTCTTTTATTGGGCAAAAAAAAATAAAGGGAGAAATGAATATTCCACATGGTTCGTGTTCCCTCAGAGTTCCACATGGCCGTACCCTCAAAGGTCTGCATGTCACTGTGTGGGTGCAGATCCTAAAGGGCCAGCTGGAATCCAGGATGTGTTTGTTTAACCAAACATAGCAAGTTTCAAGCCCAGTTAGATAATAAAACTAGGGCTTGCAATGATGAAAAACTCAGTAGCTCTCCCAGAGGTGCAGCCTAAAATGAAGACACAGTTCTAGACAGAATTGCAGAACAGGTCAAAATTGGGTACTTTCCTACCAAACTGTCCCATATTACCATAAGTGTTAAAGGTGTATATCTGTCATCGTAAAAACTATCAGCAGACCCAAAAAGTCCCCAGGCTTGCTGTTATGCTGGCAGTCCAAGAAAATGGAAGGAAATTGCAATCATGTATCACTCTTAAAAGACATTGCAAAAGGAGAACTTGCCACGAGGTGTCATCTCCAGATGTCAGGAGAGGGGATGGATGACACTGGAATTAATTTCAGACCACTCTTGGGCTGTTTCACATTGGTTTAGTCAGTGCCTTATTGAAGCAGAGAGAAGAGTGCAGTACTTTCCAAGGAAGAAGCAAGAGGAAACAAGTAGTCTGGAAAAATAAAAGCTGCTCTAGAGGCTTTCAATAATTCCATTTGCTTAAATCCAGAAATGGATTTTCTGCTAGGAAAAAGATTTTTAGAACAGGCTGAACATATCTAGAAAGTCTGTTGCAAAACAACTGGAAATACATCACACTCCAAATACTGCAGGAAGGACTGGACTGGGGCTATGGTTAACAGTTTTCTCAAGTTCAGTAGTAGAAACAGCACTTTGATTCCTTTGGATTAGCTAAAATGCAAGAATTGTTCATTTGACTGAAATTGCTGAATCCTTGTCCAAAACCTAGGAAAAAAGCTATTCTTTGTTCTTATCAGTATTCTGAAACTAATATAATTTCTTTCTTTCAGCAAGCAGCAGTTTTCTTCTCAGCCAAAGCAAAGATCTTGTCTGCACCATCAGTTACTTCCTTGTGTTTTTCTTTCAGAAGGAAAGAGATACAGCAATTTAAATGGGAAAAGTCTTCGATTTTGTAGGTAGAGAGCAAGGGGAAAAGATAGAAATTAAATTAAATTCAGGCTATTCCTTGATTCAGCAAGAAAGAAGTGAGTCTCAACTGTTGTTACAACAAACTTTATCCACCCTAAAAAACAAATCCCTTCATAATTTCAGTGAGGATCAAAATCACTGAGATGAAATCTTGTAATATTCCTTTCCAAGAGGGAAAATCTCTGTCTAAAATCTCCCATGGGGTCTGTGATAAAATCTTTCTCTCCTTGGCTTGCTATACTGAAAAGATAAAAGTATGATCCAATAATCCTTGCTTATAAAACCAAAGTTGTGGTTCCTTTTTCTAAACTTTAGAAGTTTCCTACTGTTTTTTTCCCCCAAACCTTCCCTCATAGAGCATCAAGTTGTTGTGGATGGAGACAGATTGCAGCATCCTGGAGGCACACTCTCCCATTGCTATAAGTAGAGGGCTGGGTAAAGATCTACTTCTGCCCATTCTGAGGCTGTTGCTAATTTTGTGAGCACAGGGAGGACATAAAAATTATGGGAGCAATGATGTCCCATGCAAGCCAGCTCTTCTTTCAGGGCACCTTAGTTCAGGCTCTTATCAAGTGACTGTCTCCAGGTTGCTCTACATCTCTTAAATACCTACCTACTACCTGTTAGTGGTAGTAAGCTGCTTGAAAAGGAAAAATAAAATACCTCCTGAGATGACTTTCTGCCTGAGGGCAAGAAGCACTCGGATGTGAGTGTGCTGGTGGTTTGTTTTCCATAGCATCCTGCCATTTCTTTGCCTCCTCTTGAACAGGAGGCCTGAAGATTTACCTGACAGTTTTTCCATCTGTGTGCTCAGAGGTGCTTCACAGGGTAATTTTGCTGCAAGACTGGCGCAAGGGAGTGTCCCACTTGACACCAACCGACTGATAATGTTTGAAAATTCAACTGATTCCTCTTTCCCAACAAGCTATAAACTGCAACCAGGTTTTTGTAGCTCTGAAGTGATTGTAAGATGGAAATGAGTAGCACTAAAACCACTCATAATTTTTGCAATGTTTCAGGCTTTTCACGCTGTTGTGTGAGACCCTGCATGGACTGGATGCTTGTCCTGCAGTGCAACAGAACATGGGCAGCAGACGATTCAGCTGGTTGTAGGTTTTCAGCAGCATCTTGGGAATTCACAAAAGCAGTGAATTATCAGGTGTTCTTTCTGCCATCCCGTGGCAATCCTGATACACTGCAAAGGGCCTTAAACGTTGGTTAAGCATGAACTGTATAGTAAATCTGTGATGAATCGCACCCTGGTCCTCCTTTTGAATGGAGTTGTTTTCCTGGTGTGTATCCATATGACACAAGTACTCAGACTTGTGGTATCAACCCTAGGGGTTTTTTTCCTCCTTGTATGTGCAATGCAGCGCACACTGCAGCTAGCTGCAGTTGTTTCTTGTTGGTAAGAAAATGATGATGTTTATTGTGCTTCCTGTGAGGAAAATGTGAAGTGAATTTCTTCTGACTACAACTTTTTGGATAATTCTATATACTTGATGCATTTCTGAATTAAAAAGGAGTTTTATTAACTATTAATGTTAAATTTAAGAAAAAACCCCTCACATAGTTGAATTCTATTTAATATGCTTAAAAGTATTATTTCTTATGCTTTTACTTCAAAAAGAATCCTTTTAATGGAATTTCTGGAAAGATATTCTCTTTGGCTTTATATTTCCAGATAAGCCAGCATTCTTTTTATTGCAGTGTATTAATCTTTCTACTCTGGAATGGTTAATTTCTTTAAGTTGTCTTCATGACAGATAAAAATTTGAATTTTTAATGACAATATGCCTTAAGATAGACCTCAGAAATTAAGTTTCCTAACACCTCTGTAGAAAAAGCCCAAAACATACATAATGAAAACATGAGATTTTGTTCCCCAATTACTGTTTTCTTAAATACTTTTCTAGGAGTTGAAATTGTATGAGTGTATGAGTGGTAGAGCCTGGAGCAGAGAGAAAGTGTTTGTGGCAGGCACTACTATTATAAATTGAAAGAGATTAGTGGACTTTCTGAATGCAAAACCCCCCTAATCTCTACCTTTAAAAACTAATTTTAACTTATTTAAAAGCTGAAAATTATACCTCTGTTTATGGGTAATGATGTTTTACTCTGTGGCTATGTATGTACTGTGGTGCTCTCCTAGGAATGTTCAGCTCCTGATGAAGAGGAGAGATTGTGTCTGTCAAATATTAAAACAGATTTGCTATATAAACTTGGAGAAGTCATTCCATGCATTTTGGCACAGAGACTCCATGATGTGGATGGCATGTGGGTTCCACTCCAGGAATTCTGTAGGCTGGTCTTTACATGACACAAACAGGTCTTCAATGGGGTGCTCTTGATGCAGCTGATCCAGTTTGTTCCAGGTCCTGAAAGCCTTGGGTTTTCCAAGTTTTCTTAGGCCACATCATTTCTGAATGGAAAATTTGTCTCAAGAGTTTTGTTCCAGCCCATAAGAATTGTTAAACTTGTTAAGTCTTGTTGGCCACCTTACTCTTTCATTTAAAAGCACCATGAAACTATAGACACAGAGCAGTTTCGAATCAAGGCGAATTCTGGATATATAATATAAGCGGTAAAATACAAGGAAAGCAAAACAAAACTGTGGCTGAATTAATTCCTTCATTCTGAATTCCTTATATTAAATATTTGTATTTTGACTTATGTATGTCTTAACAGGACATCTGACCTTTTATTTTCTGACATTCACAACAAAATTAAGTAACTTCGGGGTGTTATAGTCTTTAAGGCCCAGGCACCCAGTTTATACTGTGGTAGATTCATCCTGTCTGTTTGCTAAGCCACAAATAAATTTCCATTTCTATGGATACAAATGTTATTTCTATTTTCAGCAAGACCATTCTGGAAGAATAAATTGTTTCTCTGGTTGATGAATCTTATCTATACTCATGACCTGCTCATAGTTTAAATATGTATAGCTGGGCATTGGGCTTTATGTAACAGTGTGCATTGTACAGCAGAGGGAGTATTTTGTCAGGAATAGAGAAGGCAATTTGTCACTGTGTCACTGAGTACTTGGCACATCACCAGCTCTAGCAAGCTATAGGATATCTTTCTATCAGGAACAATCAGGCACTAGCATGTTAAACAGGATATAAGTGCAGAGGTTGGATGGGATAAGCTTTGAGTTACTAAACCCTTGCATTTTGTCGACTGATACAGAATAGATATCAACATTGCTGAAAGTGTGGTGAAAAATGGACATGCATGTTAAAAATTAAATGTTCTGTTGTTATCAGTATTTGCCTTTCTATAGACTGGGATTTTAAAATGTTCTTTATGATTTGATGGTTTTTGAACAAGTTTTCTCCTCTTTCTGTTCCCTAAATCAGTGATTCCTAATGTCTAAGGTTTTATGCTCTGTCTTGCACGCCTCTGTGTGTGTTAATTTGCAATAGTCCAGTCCCTACTGGTCTTAATGGCATTTGCCACTCTTCTACTGGAGTCGAAATGCTTGTTGAGCATTGGTGGGGGGCTAAACTGTGCCATGAGAGATGCGGGCAATGTGATGCATGGTCTTCCATTCATGGGTAAAAGAAAAAAAAAAGAGATAAAAAAGATTTACAATGAACAGGTAGAATAGAAGGAAGAGGTGGGACCAAATGAATCCTGATATTGTGACTTATTTTGTTACATATTGGCCAAGATTTTGAATTTCTGTCTACTATCTTTTATAAAAAGGCAGGTATTAAGTAAAAACCCTAAATGAATTCTTTGCTTATGCTATTAGAGATGGCCATTTACAGCCCAGTAACCACAGAGGTAAATTGACTTTAAATTGATAGTGCCTTTCTGCCTTGTCCCTGTGCTCCCCTCATCAAAACTGATTGTTTAATCCTATTGGAATGCTGGAGACCAAGCTGGATTTTCAGCTCTGTTTCTTTTTCTTTTTATTTTTTCATTTTCATTAGAAGATATTACTTGTACTTTCAAATCTTGATATTGGCATCACATTTCTATTATTTCACGTTTCCTATTAGAGTTTCTTTTGAAGACTAGATTTGCTGCTACCTGGAATCACAACAAGAACTGAACAAAACTGCTGTCTTTAACAGAAGGCTCTTGGCAATTCAGTCTTATTACAGAAGTGTGTGTCAGCAAAGCAGGGCTCAAATCCTGGAGGAGTTAAATCTTCATTCTTGTTCCTGAGCCTGCTTCTTAGAAATGTGCGAGAACAACATGTGTGCAGTTCTGTGGTGATGTGACAGACCTCATCTTGCCTTTTGATTTCAAAGATTTTTTTTTCATAAGAAGATAGCTGAATTAAGGTACAAAGAAAACTTCTCCGCTGAATAAATATAAAACTTCCAAGTTATGCACAAAAATTCTGCTGACTCCTCTGTGTTTTTTATGTAAAAGCCTGGAATTTCCTTTCATACAGTGTGTCAGATGGTCCCTTCTTCCCTGTTTGGTGCAGATCACTCTGTTCTCTGTTGAATCCACCTGATGCACAAAGTCCCATCTGCAACTGCATCCGGACTTGGGACCTGGCATTTTTCCAGGGCAGCTGGCTCTGGTCCCAGCTCTCTTGTTGTATTTTAGTTTGGGCTCTGTGAGGTCTCATGCTGACACAGATTTGCTCCCAGATTTAGCATCTGAAGCAGCAAAAGGTGAACTCTCCCAAGCCTTGAAATTTATGGTGAGACTTCCTGAGAAGTCTCAGGTTAACTGTGCTCAATGCTTCACCACAGCACAGGAGCTCTGTTTGCACTGTTGGAGTTTTGAGACCTGCCTTGCCAGCAGAATAAGAAACATTTTGTTTTGCATTAGCTTTTACTCAAAGCTGACCTTCTAAGATGGAGCGCTTTTTGAGCCTTGCTTACCAATTTTTGTTTTTTAGGGCCTACTGAGTATGGCATGTGCCTAATGAGATGATTGTATCCACTCTAGATTCTGGTCCTGGGATATTTGTTCCCAACTTTTCTCTGTGCTACGGTTGCTGGTCTCGTGCTGGATTTCCTACATAAGTGAAGATCTTGGAGCAAAAACATGTTAATCCTTCATTTTGATGTCCTTGATAGATGAATTGAGACAGTGCAGTGCATCATGCTGCTATCTCAGAAGGATATATCCATTTCTCATGATTTTTTTTATAATTTTGAATACAGTATGGGGTGTAGATCCCTGAGCTACTGCTGAAAAATTGAGCTCCAGAACCCAGAAGCAGCAGAGTGGTATCAGTATGGTGCTGAACTGGGAATAATTAGCTTTGCTTGAGAGGCAGGCCTAATTAGCCCATGCACAATGTTGCTCTAACGAGGTTATATTCTCTCTGAGACCTCAGCTAATATCCCTGCATGGTACTGTGTAAATGTACTGGTTTGGCTGAGCTTGGCTCTGACATGATGTTGCATTGCACTGACTAAATAATGCATTAGAAGAGGAAAATAAGGGTTCAGAAAGAACTTCTTGTTTGTTTGTTTTGTTTTGCTTTTTGTTTTGGTTTGGTTTTGAGGTTTGTTGTTTGTTTATCATGTGCAGGAATATTCATTTATATCTGTGGGGTACTATTCTGTCATCTCAGCTCACTAGGAGCATCCTGGTGAAATAAATCAGTGGAGCCATTGCTTATAATTCACTCAGGAAAGAGCTGTGTCATTCAAGATCTTAAAGTTTTAGACTTATGAAAATTCTACTTCTCATAGAAACATATAAAAATTACTGTCTTATAATCATGCAAGTTTTCTGATCTCTATTAACATGCCACAGTGGCAGCAACAGACTTCTTTTTAATTCTGACAAAATGTTAGACAGATGTGGTTTAGCCAATTAAGAAACTTCCACTAATTTTTCTTGTGCCAAGTTGAAAGGCACTGATGATGACTTAGTCTGGATGCAGCCTGTCTTTCATCATTTTTCCCAGTTTTTAGTCCTGTAGAGTCTTCCTGTTCTCCATAACTTTCTGGCAGAGACTTGTAGAAAAATGCCTGCTGCAGTGCTATTGATTATTGGATTAATTCGTGCATCTGTTTCAAAAGGCTGATTGTTGAGGATGATTTAGCTTCAACTTGGATTTCGTATTTTTTCCCACTGTTGCTAGAACGTTTTCCTAAACTATTTAAAACTAGTCCCAAAGCGTGTGAAATGAAGTGCCCTGAGAGATGGGATGAGTCAAGTAATCCCCAGATATTTGCTTTGTGAATTGATGTCTAAAGCTTTATTCGGACAAAGGGAAACATTTGGTGTTGGAATGCTGCTCTGCCCTAGGGCCAGACTCTTCCTGAACAGGGAAGAGCACAGGCAGGGCACCAGCTTAGGTGCTGGGCATTGTCCAGGCTGTGGGTTCTCAGCTTCCCAGCAAGCTGTCCAGCAATTCCCACTTGGATAACTGACTCTGAGAGTGGTGCCAACAAAGTTATTTCAGAAGGGTAGGGAGGAAGGTAATACTTTTCCATACCTTTGCCAGGCTCTGAATCCAATTAATTGACAATATCATAACACTTGTCATTTCCACTGAAGTGCTGATTTCACTGGGCCAGCCCAGTCCTTGTCTCTCATCAGGGTGGAAATGACATTGCTACTGGTGCCAGCCCTAAGAGAACCAAGGGACTTTTTTGACATCTGTAAAAAAACCTCACCTATTGCACACGCCCTGAGCAGAAATTGGTCTTGTGTTGGACTTGGGTATTATATGAGGGCGGCAGCTAAAGTCAGTAAGAAAAGATTGTGATTGTGCCTTAACATGGCAGTGTCTGAGATTTGGGGCTGATTTTTTGTTATATATACCTTCAAGTTCAGCATCCAAATTGTTTAGGAAGATATTGAAGAGCACTGGCAATAAAAGGGAGCCCTGCTGAACCCCACTAATGACTGAGAAGAATTTTATAAACTAAATTTTTAGCAGTAAAATGGGATCTCACTGTGACTGCATATTCCATGGCTGAGATACAAGTACTGAAGGGGTTTTTACCCTGTGCCAAAGTTTTTTTAAAGAATATAGTAGTATAGTAGTGCTCCAATACCTAGTATGAATAATGAATGGTAGGATTCCTTTGGTGGTTTATGAGAATATTTAGCTATTGGTAAGAAAAATTGATTCAATGTTCTCCACTGTAATTTTTACTTTACTGTTGACAGAATTTTATGAAATACCAGTAGAAATTATAGTCTTTAATGGAATACCTTATCACATAGTGAGTGTACTTGCAGTCTTTGGATTTTTCCTGTTACATTTATTGCATATTTTATTGTTGCTCTTCCAGCACATATTTGTATCAATTCTTACTGGTTTCGCTGGGATCACTGAAAGGAAGAAAGAGACTCTGAAGCACAAAAGTATTGCTCCTGTTCAATATTTCTCTCAATTCTTATTCAAGTGGGTTTTTCTTTCCCCCTACATGCAAACTTGCTTTATAAGTCTTTTATCTCAAATACTTAAACCCTTCTGAGATTTTCTTTCATTCTTTTCTTGGTCTATTTGATTATGTTTTATGTCTGTTTTCAAGGATAATTTTCATCTAAAAAATAGCCATGGTGTCTTAGTATGAAACATGATTTATTTATTTTATTCTTGATAACATCATTTGTGAATTTAGTCACACTCTGAGTGCACCTAGCTAGAATATTAATTTCCTACAAACATGAGAGCAAGTAGTGAGATGTACTGTTCATCTTTATCATGAGGTTAAGTGAATTCAGCTACTGTGGAGTAGAATATAGCTGCACAATTCTAATTTTGTTTCTTCCTGTTGATGACCATATTTAGATCTAGAAGTAATGTTTTTACAGGGAAAAAAAAGCTGAAGAGAGAGGAAAGAGTAAAACAGCACAGTAATTTTCTTATGTGAGAGCTAAGCATGTTAAATATTTCAATATTCGCTTTTAAAGCAAATTAGATCAAACAAATCACTGTACTTTTGATCTGTTTCAAAGACTTCAGATATTTTTGTCATAGCATTTTGGCTGTTTTGAGTGTTGTTGATGCCTTTACTTTTAGCAGAAACAAAACAACCCTGCAAATATTTCTATATCTAAGCAGAATACGGAACTGAAGACTATGGCTTTGCTGACACCTTTGCTATGGAACAAACACATTTACTTTTTAAATAAAAGCAACCTAATTGATTGCTAAAAGCAACCAAAGGTATCACTGCAGCAGCATGGCAAGGTTAATATGGGCCTGCATTCACTGAGTGCCCCAGCATGTCCATTGTCCAAGTCTGAAAACCTCTACTTTGAGTTGGAAGGCTTTTTAAAATGTAACAGTTAATGTTGTTGGGGTGATGCAGGTCAGTGTTCTCAGGGCTGGTAAGTGGATTAGATTGCAGCACACAACATGTTGTGAGTCTGCCCGTAACTGTGTCCCCACTGTATCTTCCAGCACCTCAGCAGAAATGTTGTGTTGCAAGTAGTTTTGGTAACCCACCAGATGATGAAAGTTTTGGTGCTGGGTTTCCTTGAGAGCTCAGTGAGGACAGTAATTAGGAGTGCTGTGGGTGTGCATCAATTGGGAGAAGAAATTTATCCAGCAGAAAGCCATGCAAACAATTGTCTGCCTAAATAAGGGTCTACTGAGCTGTAGAAATCTGTGGTTAGCAAGTTACAGATGGAAATATAAAACCAAATTATTGTAAATGATGATGGATGGCATGATTGTGCTTATATGAAATTCCATCACCAAGAAGCAGGGACAGGCTCCTCATACAAATACTTATGGGTCCTTTTGATTGCACAAAAGTTCTCAATCCACTGCAGACACTGGGAATTTGTGGTCATTCTCCAAAACTTTCAGGCTATTCTTCTACAGGTCCAGTCCACCAAAGCCCCATGGGTTATCCTTAGCAAGACACACTATTCCATACCTAGAGAGGGAATGGGTGTGTTACTGCCACGTGCTCCTTGTGTCCAGCCCTAGAGCAGCATCCTCCCAAAGGGATGCTTGTGCTAATATCTAGTTCTGCAAAAGATCATAATTCTCAGTGGAAAAGTAAAATTTGACTTGGAGAAACAGAGTTTCTAGAATATTTTCAGGTGGAAGTAGTTAACTGAATTGATGGGGAAAATTGGAATTGTAGGGAAGAAGATGAAACAAGATTTGCAGTAGCTGACTGAATTATGCAGCTGGTGCTACTAGTCTTGGGAAAATACATGGAATCCTTACATATTGGCCAGCTGGGACAGAACTGCAGTGGGTATGAGCTGAATGTGGATGTGTGCTGTGGATACTTGGATCAAGCTAAGACTGAATTCGATGTAGCTCTGAGGTTAGGCCAAGAAAGAAAGCTCTACTTAAAAGATCACATATGAATTTGGGAGTTGGAATTGATTATTATAATTTGATCTCCCCTTCTGTAGCCTTTGTCTTTTCCCATTTCACTTGTGCCTTTTGCTTTTAGAGCAGACTCAAAGATAATGTGACAAATTCATGGAATGTTGGTATTCCAGCCAGCTAAAGGGAAGCAGTTTACCAGAACTTGCACCTTGCAATATTGTCCATGTGTTCTGTTCTGGACATACTAACAAATCTTTAGAAAGCTAGAAAAAACTACTACTAGCCACATCTTTTGACTCTTACCCTTTGGTTTTTGAACTGAGTTAATGATTATTCTTATTTTTACACAGGAAATGTTTGTAAATAAGTAGTAAACCCAGAAGAGTAATCATATGGAGAAAGCCTGTTCTGTCAGTCAGTGCCAGTTGCAATGATTTTAGTAATGAAATTCCAAATGATAATCCAAGTCAGTCTTTCAGATCCTCAATAGCTTTGGTATTTAGTCAGCTAAAGAAATGGAAGAAAACTAGAACAGTTTCTTGCAGGAAAACTTCAGTGTTGTACATTGATTTGATCTACAGGAATAATTTAATAAATAGTATATGTATTACATAGATATAAAAATAGATAATTTAATAAAATATATAGCCAGAAGGGTGGTCTAATGGTGGGATGAAGGAATGTCTCATAAGTCAACTCAAGTTTGTGACCTGTCACATTACTTAATATCTTAAAAAATTTAAAAAGTTCCAGTCTGGTGTTCTCCATTTTTCAGCCAAGGAATTAATTGAACTGACAAGGTATGAGGAAAGCATAATAATTCATTTTCTAATGAACTTATATGTCTGAAATTTAGACCAAAATCTGTAGGCACTTTTAGTACAAGTTAGGTTTGACGTTATCTTGGCAGCGATTCACGAGTATTCTGCTGCAGCCAGTTCTTTTGAAGTCAATATTTTTCCTATAGCTTCTTCTATATGTGTACATCACAAGGGTACCTTTGCCATGCCAAACTTTGCTCCTTGTATAGCACATAAAAAATGCAAGGCAGGAGAGAAAATCTTTAGCAGAGTGGTTGGCTGGTAAAATTTCAACAAGAATCAATTTCCTTCTTTCTGCTAATGTTATTTAATATATATTCACAACAAACATGCAGACTTGGGGGGTTTATTTCATCCTTTTCTCTCTCTCTCTCTCAGGACATTCTTTTACCTTAAAGCTTAGACATGTTTGGAAATAAAGCATCCCAGGCAGACATGATCAGCGATGTTCAGTGTTGGTTTGGGGTTTTTTAGATTCTGTGAATAGCAGGTGTCACAAATTGCTGGCCATGCTTGAGTCAGTTGTTGTCAGTTTGACTAACACTGTGTAGTTGTGTAGAAATGTTTGCAGCTACTGAATGAAACCAGCTTATTTTCTTACCATGAAGATTTTGAAGAAAAGTTAGAGAGAGCTGTATCACTAGTGAGTTGTTGGCTTTGTGTGGAATTAATTACTGCTTTTTGAATATAAAACATGGTGCTTTTGTGCCAAAGTCTTTCTAATGCCAACAATCAAAAAATTCCATTTATGATTCAAAAACTATGTTGTTCCACTGCTGATGCCTTCATATCTGCCTGAAGATATGTCCCTGCTTGAATTTAAGTTGTGGAATGGCAAATTTAAATTCTGCAAGAAAGAAAGTAGATTTTGTGCTTGTGTCCTTAAACTAGAGTGTTTTTATGACATTATGTGAAATAAAGTTACACTGAGTGTAGTATTTTATTTGGGATAGAGGAGAATGGAAAGGAAATAATGGAAATCTAATTAAATATTCAGCAACAGTATTTCGGTTCATGCTAAATTATTTGTGAATACTTAATGGTGGAATTCCATGGCTGTACAGCTGTATTTGTTTTCAAAGAACTAGAATTTTTCCTGAATGTTTTGTTGTGTCTATAGATGAATGAGTTACAGCATCCTGAATCTTAGTACAGATCTAGAGCTTTAGAAAAATATCCTGCCCAGTTCTTCCCACGTTTTCTCTATCTTCCCTCTGTGGAAATGCTCTGCCAGTAAAAGGCTGCATGGGGTTGCCTTCCCCATTTTGTCTGCCCTGAGTGGCTGAAGAAACACAAGATGAGCCATCCCAGCTGCTCCATGAAACCATTAATACCTTAGAAGCCCCCAGTCTGAATACACTCTCCAAAAAGCAATTTAAAGAATAGTTAGAGGGCATCAGAAGAATTAATTCAGGTGACCATTCATATCTATGACTGCAGAAAATACAGGGTTATTTTCAGGTATGTGTGGGGAAATAAAATCTCAGTAGTAAGACATCAGTTTACTATCAGTAAAGTCAAAAGCATGATGTAAATTCATGGGTAAGAAAAGCCAAGGTCAAAGTACAAAATTCACACTCAGAGCTTTTCTCTTACCATTTTAATTTTCTTTTCTCCCTTAGAAAAGTTTTTAGATCACTGAAACCTATATTTTCCACCCTTTCTGAGATTCCTGAGTTGGCCTTTTCCCAGCTGCTTATGATGGTGTGATGAGAAGTTCTGCTTCTTGTTGGAAATGTTTAAATTTTTTTTGTGCATATTAATCTTACAATATCTGTGTATACTATTTCTTACTCTTTAACTTTTTGTTCTATTACTCTTTACTGTTCCTTTTTCTTGCCCTCTCTGCTCATGGGGGGAAAAGAGCAATTATAAAACCCTCTGCACTTTTTTGTTTTCTAGTTATGGAATTATTTAATTATTGGAAATGAACAGTTGTCCAACATTGCCTGGTAGAAAGTGAAGTGGTTCATTCCCTGACAATATAGTAAATACTTCCTGAGTGAGATGAAGAATATACAGGAAAAAAAGAGTTCAAGTAGTGTTTTAATTTGTTTCTGTTAAGTTACAATACTGACTAGCTACCATGCCTTTCATTAATAGGGCTTTGAATTTAGGAGAATTATTATTCATCAGAGAGGTCTCCCAATTACCAGAGCTTTATTCTGATAATTAAGGTCAAACTCATTAAAAAACCAAAACAAAATAGAGAAAAGAAAAAAAAAAAGGCAACTGAATACTCTATTGATGAAAGTACAAAATTTAGAATTACCAAAATTATTCTATGTCAAACCCATACACAATGTCATGAAAGTCAATCACGTCACATGATATCGTTTGGGATGAGCAGAACTATTTCTTTATTAAACACACTGAAAAGTCAGTCTCTATCAAAGAGATTTCTGTATGCTGTGCTGGTGTGACTGCTGAGTGTCAAGACCAAAACCCAGAAGCATTCCAGGACTGAGTATTGTGAGACTCACTGGGATCCCACAGTCACATTGAATGTGGACACTGCTCTTTTGTCAGGGACCTTGGTTTGAGGGCTGCTGCTGTGACTTCAGTTGTCAAGGTCTAAAGCTCTCAGGAGAGGAAATTGCAGTAAACAATGTAAAGTCAAATAGATGCCCTGGGTGATTTGCTGTAATGAATATTGAGAAGAAATGTAGTTAAACAGTTCCCAAATCTACTTTATGCACTGGTGACCTGTTTTCTTTCCTCGGAGATGTTTACTTACCAGGCATATGCCATGGTCCGAATCCATTTCCCTGCCAACATGAATAAAGCTGCAAAGTCTATTTAAAAAGGTAACAATAATGATATTTCTTTGTTTCAAAACCACAGAGAATTTTAGAAATTGAATTTTTATATTGCTGGCTTCCAAACCAGCTTACTAGATGTATAATCTTAAACATAATTTCTTTTTCTTTCAAGTATTTGTATATCGTTGATGAAACCAAGGCATTTGCCCTTTGGAAAGATGATCAGGTGTGTGAATCTAGTTACTCAACACAAATGTTAGCAGATGTGTATATTGATATTGGTTGGGATGCAAGAAGATATCTTTCAGAGAGACAATTTTTCTGTAATATTAAAGTTCTGGTTTTCACATGAAGACATTTAATATATTCCCATAGGTCATATTTGTCCTCCATGTCTATTCATATAAATATAAATCGCTTCTTACCCTTTAGGATGATGTCACAAGTGATATTTATTATCTAACATTCTGAATTGACTTATTTTGGGCCTAAGTGGGAGACAGAATTGCAATTTTCTGTCCTGTGGCTTCGTATTTGGAAGAGGCTGAGAACCAGTGGACCAAGTCCCCAAAAGTACTCATTCATGGTACCTGACCTCTGCTTATACAAGTCCACATTTAAGCACCTATTTGAATTTAAGCATCTGAGGGTGCCTCTCTGTGCTCAGTAAATAGTGCCTATTCTGTATTTCATAGCTATATTTATTTTTATTTTCATCAGCCTATGTATGCTTTACAGCATATCCAAACCCTGTGCTAAGTCCATAATTATTATTTAACTGTCACATGTTGCAATATCAATCACTACAGTACTATTTATGTTTTCCAACATGATTAATTAGTTTACTCAATGGGGAAAAGTGATATGTCACCAGTTGAGAAAGGAGGACTGGGGAGAGTAAGGCTGAAACTGTTAGTACTAAGCATGTACAAATTTTTTTTTTTTTTTTTTTTTTTTTTTTTTTTAATCCTTGAGGGTTATGGGTACATTACATGAGAGGGGGTTTCCCCAAAAGCATCACTTGGAACTGAGAATTAATGAAATCAAATAATAGGATGGAAGAGAACTTAAAGATCATCATCCAAGCCCCATCCAACCTGGCCTCGAACACTGCCAGGAATAGGGCATCTACAACTTCTCTGGGCAAACCTGTGCCAGTGCCTCACCACCCTCACAATAAAGAATTTCTTCCTAACATCTAATCTAAACCTGCCCTCTGCCAGTTTGAAGCCATTTCCCTTGTTCTTTCACTACGTGACCTGCAAAATATCCCTCTCCAGCTTTCCTCTCAGCCCATTTTACATACTGGAAAGCGTCACAAAGTTTTCCCAAAGCCTCCTGGTCTCCAGATACAACAACCCCAGCCCTCTCAACCTGTCTCCATAGGAGAGATGTTCCCAACCCTCTGATCATCTTTGTGGCCTCTGGACTTGCTCCAACAGTTCCATGGTTTTCTTATGTTGGAGGGCCCAGTGCTGGAGGTGGGGTCTCATGAAACCAGAGCTGAGAGGCAGAATCCCTTTCCTCCCCTGCTGCCCACGCTGCTGTTGATGAAGCCCAGCAGACATTTGGCTTTCTGGGCTGTCAGTGCACATTGCCAGATCACGTTGAGCTTCTCATCCACCCACATCCTTCTCCTCAGGGCAAAACTCATATTAATTCTTAGTTATTTGTTCTTGAGGGCTAACAGGTCTAGCCATAAACATTGCTGCAGTCTGGTTGAACTCAACCATTGAACTCTGTCTCATTTATCACATCTCCTGTCTTATGCCCAACAAAAATAGTTTTGTTAATTATAATCACCTATTGGTAATACAGAATCAGTCAGCATAGTTCCTTCTCTTAGTAACATGGGCTGCAGAACTGCAAAGAGGAATGCAAGAGTAAACAGCTTGTGTGAATGGAACACCCAAAACTGCTTCAAACGATGTTTGCCCAGAACCTGGTAGTACTAAAGCAGAAATTAAAAAAGAACAAAGTTTGCTTACCAGGATTATTAGCTGGTTGAAATTGTAGCTAGGGAGTTACCTAGAGACTTTTCGGAGCTTCAAAACAAGCAAACAAAAAAGTGGGGTAGCTTGAAAAGTGTATAAGAAGCATGAAAACCTGCTACAGCAGGGAGACAGGAGTGGGAAGAGAGCAGCATCAAAATGGTGTCTGCAGTGCTGGTGGCTGCCCCACCACCAGGACAGTGCTCCCACACCAACCTGTGCTGTCCTGGATGGTGCTGCCTCCCTGCTGGAGGCTGTGGGTATCTGGCACTGCTGGGACATACCCTGGGCATTCCCACATGACTCTGGGAGATTCTGTTCTCTGCCTGCAAATTATGCAGCTGAAGAAAGCAGGACAGGTTTGTGCCAAGCTGGAGCCCCCACATCTCCTGAAGGAGGTGCCTGTAAATAGGAATCTGCACCCCAAAAGAGGGAGATCCTTGTACACTGCCTGTGAGTAGGCTGTGTGTGTGCAGGGAACTGTGAATGTGGCCGTGGGCATTAGAAATTTTGGGAGTCTAGCAGGAGAAGACTGTTTAGAAAATTGTGAGCATTTGCTATCGTTTGGTAAGTGCCTAGTATTGTGGTTTATCGGTTCTTTTGTTGATATTGATCCTGAAAGTATAGCTCATTGATTGCCAGTTAATTACATCCCATTAATAAATCAATAAACCGCTTCAATTCTGATTTCATTTAAACCATATGACCTGGCCAATTTTTTCTTGTGACAGCACTGTATGTAAAATTGAGGTAAAGGAAGATGATATATCTAAAAACTATATAATGAATGCCTGCTTTATTTAGCACATCTGTTTAGATCATGTGTTTTTTAGCATGATGACTTGGGCTAGCATGCTTTGACAGCAACATGGGGTTTGTTCCTCAACTGATCCTGCCGTTATGGGATGTGTGGCTATTTCAATAAACCCAATATAAAATAACAGTAGTCTTTATTTTTGTTTATAAATTTTGATCTTCAATCAACATGGTAATCTTTTCTAGTATTTTAGCATTTCTTATCCTGGGCTTCAACCAAACTTCCATGAAAAGTTCAAGTGCCTGTTTGAATTGGAAAGCACATCTGGGAATGTGCTATTCTGCTCACTCTGTGCTTATACCATAATCACTTTCTGCCACATGTCAGTCTAAGTCACGGCTCTGGCAGCCATTGTCTCTGCTTTGTCTGAAAGTGGCCAATTAAAAAAAAATAAAATGGTCCTATAGGTATTTATAGTAACTGGTTATAGGCTTTGCACTTTTATCAGATGAATTATTATGCTCCACACCCATGGTATCTATCTCTGTATCTAGTTTGTATGTCATACGTTAATAAAATTAAGAAGTGTTTTTTCAGTCAAGGTTATATATAAAGGCCAAAGAAGGCATTCAGAAAGCATTCACTCTCTGAGTATATATGCTATTTTCAGATACCCAGGCTTCCAATTGCAGAATTAATGGCTATTTTGAGAATTAATGGCTTTTAACTTGCTGTGAGGCAGATTGTGCTTTATGTTTCAGCTATGTAACACTAATTCATGCTGTGAACTTTGTTTTTGTGGTGAGGTGGTGTTCAGAGATCCCTCTGAGACAGTATTGCATAGAGAACTGGTTCATTATATTTGTCAGTCCTGGCCCTAAATGAGTGCCTTGAAAATGAATTCCACTCTACAGTAAGAAAATGCTTTTAGAGATTTAGTTCATAAGGATTGTTCCTGCAGGTGGGCAAAGCTAAAGGCATTGGCACGTGTGTGTTGCTATCTCTAGCCAATGACTTCTAAAGGATGAGAATATGGAAATTCTAAATTCATTGCTAGTGATAAATGATACCCATTAAATAATTTCAATAAAATGTTTCAACTTTGTAAAACATCTCTCAGAAAATACCAGAGTAATATTTGGTTAATAAAAGACTCATGTTGCTCATCTGCAGGCTGTGACTTCAAACTAAACTAATAAACTAGGGTGAAGAAGAAGCAGAATTCAGTGCTTGTTAGAAGTGTATGTGGAGGAAAAAAAAAAAATTCAGGCCTTGGGATGGTTGTTGAGACAGTTTTGTAGAACAAAATGTTTAAAGTTGAAATATTGCTCAGAGGTAAGCTGGAATTGTACCAATGTAGATGCTGTCATTTTGCTTAATGTTTGCATTTTTGCTCATGGTAGCTATCTGTGGGTGATTTTTAAAATTGATAACAATACATGCAGGTGAAATTCTTGTCACCAGGGTGCTTTTGTTGCAGCAAACCTTCAGACTTGATTTAATAGCAATCTGCCCAGTAAATCATTTCACTCTGGACAGTGTAACACTGGCATGTACTATGTAAAAATCTGCTGTGTTAAATTTCATGACCTCAATAATCTATTGCTTGTGCCTCAGCAGATTAATCTGTAATCAGGAGTACTTAGAAGTTCTTTCTGGTTTGGGGTGTTTTTTGACCACGGTGACTGTGATGACTACTCTTTTCTGATACTCTACATCACAAATTCAGCACAACATTTTATCCTAATAGGCAAAATGATTCAGAGCTTCAGAGTTTATGGAAACAGAACTGCCCTTCAGTGACACTGGGAATAATTCAGGCTCGAGGCAGGCTGGTGGATAGCTGTACAAAAAGGGCTTTCTTCAGCTTGGTAGAGAGCTGGAAGTTTGAAGTCAGGCCTGCCCAGTAATTTCTGAAACATTTCACAAAGTTGCAGCCTGTGAACACTTGCATGTGGACTTGGAAGACAGTTCCTGGGGACTGCACAGAGAAGTCTGTGTGTTGATAGATGTTGTATTCATCTTGGCAGAGCCATTCAAACTCAGTTATTTGTATAAACTGTGAGCATTTTCTATAAAGGGAATAAATGGTTGTTATAGCTCAATGGAGATGGCATCAGTACCTGGCTTTGGGCTTATGAAATGCATATATGTATTTCCATAGATAACATTTCTCAGAGTTTAACAAACTATTAGAAAGAGCATTAGGGAAGATTTGTATGCTGTGTACATATTTCCGAGACCTGAATTCTGCCCTTGGGGAATTGACACTGCTACTGCTCAAAGGAGAAGCTATCAAGGGAAAAAAGTATTGAAAATCCAAACATGAGTGAATAAGAGATGTTTTATTTCCCCTTCCCCCTTCTCCATTTGCAGAAGATTGGAAAATAACTGATATTGCAACTGTAGTGGCATAAGCCACTGAGAAAAAAAAAGGATCTGAGAAAAAGCAAATAATATTAGTGCTTTGCTTTGTATTATATTTTCATCCTAACCTGCTCGAATTACAGTTGTATCGTGGCTCTGACAATGGCAGGGTTGGGGGTTTTTTCCTAGATTAATGTTATTTTTCTTTCAGTTGTCATTATAGGCTATAAAGTACATATCTTTGCAAATTTTCTGTAAGATGCTTTCAGAACAACTGAAAATATATTTTTGTAGTGCATGTAGTTGCTGCTATTTTGGATTTCCTTACCCTATAACTTGAGTACATTCTAGATCCCATAAATGACTATTATGTTTAGAGATTTGTTCTCATCTTCCTAGAAGATAGAAAAAGAACATGCAAGAGAAGGATGATTTACTCTGCATTTCATTAGGTGAGAACTTTGAATTTTCATGAGAATATTTCTCCCCATTTCAAATATAATATCAAAAGGCCTCAGTCCTGCACCTTTGTCATTTGGACAATACAGATAATTTCTCATTCTAAATCTTTGTGTGCTGAGGACTCATACATTTGTGTAATGAAATGCACAGGTTGTTTTGATGGTAATTACTTGGTGGTTTGCAGTGTGTGGTCAGAGGCGGTGACTTCCTGAGGTGCAGCTCTTGCTGAGAGAGGTGTACAATAAATGGATTTTGTGGCAGGACCTTGGCATTTCCTGCCCCATGTAGCAATATTCCTTATTGTCAGCCCTTGGTTACGGTTTGCTGCTCGCTGATTTGGAATTAGTCAGGGCCTCACTGAAAGCCTTGGTTCAGCCCTTGCAAGATGGAATCTCTGTGATGCTTTGTTGCTTTTAAAGGGCCTTTGCAGAATCACAGGATTTTATCAGCACAATCTGATCCAAAGATTTTGGGTGTAAGAAGAACAGTCAGATGTCTGACATGGAAAGGAAATTCCCAAGAGAAGGAAGTGTGTTTGCGGTAATTTTAAGCACACTTCTTACTGATTTAGTTGCTGAATAGGAAACTTTTTTTTTCCCTGGAAGCCTTGTTAGCTACCACATTAAAAAAACCTCCAGTACTGTGCTCTTGCTGCACCTGGTAGATTGAAACCCAGTGCGAATAAATAAATGGCAAGTCAGACAGTATCTGCTTTAATCCAGGACACTAGAAATAGAGACATGACTTTTAATGCAGGTACAGGCACAGCCCTGGCTGTAAATGCTGTATCAACTCCTGCTGCTTTTTTTTCTCCTCCTGCCCCTCCTTCACATGAATAAAGTCATGATGGAAATTGCACCACAGCTACATCTTCACTTGGGTGATTTGTCCTCCTTTGGCTGCTACTGAGTAACTCTGGGATGCAGACAGAAAGATCATCACAAATGGATGAGGCTAATCTATGTGTAACACCACAAACTCAGAAAAATGTGTGTTGTAAAATATTAGTAAAGAACTCACTATCGTGGGCATTAAAGTTATTAGAAGTTAATGATAAATATTTAGTTACTATACTTTTTACAGTCACAGACTCAGAATCTTTAAAATCTTCAAAAGGACCTCAAATCTATGTTTAAAAATAAACAACATGAGGGTTTGACATCTGTCATCTATATATGTCAAAATCTCTTTTGAATGGTAGATATCTGCAGTGTCCAGCTTAGCAGACACACCAAGAAGCTGATTTTTGAAAGCTTTTGATTTTTGCATATAGTTGTTGATGCTGAACTGATATTTCCAAAACTGATATAATTTGAGTGTTAGCCTGCATTATGGTAAAGGTACATAGTATTTCTAGTTATGCTATTATACAATACATAATGTATGTTTGTATAGACAATATCATATCACATTAACACATACCTGAGGTATGGCATGTGAACTTTACTGTGGCTGATGTGTTGGAAAGGCTCAGCCTGCTTATAAGGTTTGCAGAGAAGTATTTTTATTCTGGAAATATTGCAGTGTTATAGGAAGAGCATACAGGATCCAGTGAGGGTGTGGAACATGGCAGTATCTTTGCTAAAGTATAAAAGATTTCTGGAACAGAAATACCAGGCAGTATTTCTGAATGCCAAACAACTACACAAGAAACATCCAGAAGGCCAGGCATTAGAAAATCCCTTTTATCTGAGAAAACAACCTTCACTTCTTATAAGTCTTAGCTCACTGATGTTATTGCTAGTGGAAGCAGAGACAGAGCTGGACCACTGTTGAAAAACAGCTTTAAAGGGCTCTAACTGGGAGAAAATAAAATGCTTATCCTCCAGAGGGCTGAGGGAGATTTTTTTTTTCTTGTTGCCCCTTGCTTTTTTTTTTTTTTTTTTTTTTTTTTTTTTTAAATTTNATAGATGGTAGTTGAGAGGAGTGTGAGTGTGTTGCTTTGCAAGGCACCATATCCTTTGCTTGACTGTACTTGTGATTTGACCTTGAGTCATGACTGATTTTCCAAGATCTTTCCAAGGGCAATGGCATAAAAATTCTCCACAGTGCTGCTGTTCCACTTCTGCTATCCCTGTGTCAGCAATAGCTGTGCACATAATGAGTTTAGGGTCAAATTGGAAACTTCTTATTAAACTAGACTACACTGGTGGCACTGCATTGTGAGTGGTTAGCTGGTGAATAAAGTTTTTATGAGCTTCTGCATTAATAGTTTTCGTTCTTGGTATGAGGCCCCAGTCCTCACCCTGACTGTCAGTTTTCAGGTCCTGGTCCTTTTTCTGCATTTTGGGATCTAAATCTGAGGTGCACACAGAGAAGCGCATAAAGTATATTCAATATCTCATGAAAATAGATTTTTAAGTTAATTAGCAGATGGCTTTTCAATTCCTCTGGAGTGCCTGGTTTAGCAACTTTGCATTCATGTGAGTGATCCCATTGACTTCAGTGGGAGCCTGTATGAAAGGCTGTATGCTCTGGAGCCTTTTGCTAGCAGCTGGCAGGACTTAGAAGGATATTTTCTTTGCTGCAGATATGAGAATAAAAAGATATCTTTATCCAAGAGGCAACGTGCTAGAAACCTGCCTAAGCTCAGAGTCAGCCTATTGTTCTGCTGTTAAGAATGGGGCTGCTGACATTAGAGAAGCACAAAAAAGCAGCATAATACTTGTGAGCTCTACCAGCAGTAGACCTGTGAATTAGGGCAGGATGTTGACTATAATATCTTTTTTTTTCTCCTTAGAAGCCTCAGCCCCACCCCTGCCCCCCACCTTTTGGAAGTGCTGTCTATATGCTATTAAGCAGTTAAAGCACATGTTAATAGCATTGATTAGTTTTTGATTCTCAGAAAAGTAAGGAGGGGGTCAGCAGAATGGCTGCGTTTTGGACTTCCAGACTGACTTTGTCTTGTTTGTGAGAGGAGCTTACAGTATCCCTTGGAAGACTGCCTTGAAGGGTGAAGGGGTCCAGGAAGGAAATCCTAAAGTTGCAGGGGCATGCCATCCTAGTGTGCCATAAGATGATTTTTGCTGGTGGTAAGGAAGAGCAGCCTGACTGAACAGAAAGTTTTTACTGGAACTCAGGAAAAAGAAAAAGGAAAGTTTATGACCTTTGGGAGAAGGAGCAAGCAGCTCACATGAGTTTGTGAGAGGCAGGTCCTGCTTTACCAACCTGATCTCCTTCCATGACAATGTGACCCATTTAGTGGATGAGGGAAAGGCTGTGGGTGTGTCCACCAGACTTTAGTAAAGCCTTTGCATCCCACAGCATTCTCCTGCAGAAACTAGCTGCTCTATACTGGGTGTACTCTTTGCTGGGTAAAAAAACTGGCTGGATGGCCAGGGCAAGAGAGTGGTGGGAATGGAGTTACATCCAGCTGGTGGCCAGTCACAAGTGTGTGCCCCAGGGTCAGTACTCTTTACTATTGGTGTCAGTGATCTGGACAAGGGGATTGAGTACACCTCAGTCAGTTTGCAAATGATACCCTGTTGAGTGGATGTGTTATCTTCTGGAGGGCAGGAAGGTTCTGCAACAGGATCTGGACAGATGGACTGAAGACAACTGTATGAAGTTCAACAAACTGAAGTGCTGGGCTCTGCACTTGTGTCACAACAACCCCAGGCAGTGCTACAGGCTGGGGTCAGAGGGTTGGAAAGTGGCCCTGCAGGAAAGGACCTGGGGGTGCTGGTCAACAGCAGCTGAACGTGAGCCAGGTGTGCCCAGGTGGCCAAGAAGGCCAGTGACATCCTGGCTTGTACTGGAAATGGTGTGGCCAGCAGGATCAGGGCAGAGATTGTTCCCCTGTGCTCAGCACTGGTGAGGCCATGCCTCGGGCTTGGCAGTGCTGGATGGGCTCAATGGTCTTAGAGGTTTTTTCCAACCTAAACAATTCTATGATCCCACCTTACTTTTTGATCCTTAGAGATTAGCAAGCTCTGTCTGGCACACATAGAACTGCTATAGTGTGCAAGAAACTGGAAATAAAAAAGCAGACAGAAGGGAACAACTTCTTTAGAGTCACAATCCTTTAGAGTATCCCAATGCCTCCCGAAGTGGCCGTATCATTCTTCCAGTCTCACTGCACTCCAGTGTCTGCCCAAACTTACAGAATTGCTCCTCTCTTTCAACATCACAGGCACAATGCTGTCTGTGTCAGAGCCAGAGGCAAACTTAAATAGCTGTAGATATATAAAGGAACAAAGCGAAAGAGTCTTTTGAAGCCCAGAAACCACTTTGAATAATTTAGAGATCTTCCTTATCATCCTACTGTTTACCTTGCCAGTTTAGATGTACAGAGTCGTTGCCTTAGTTTGTCAGAAGGAAGTCAGAGGTTGGGTGACTGGAACAGCTCAAGTCTGACTTTGTCTGTAGTTCATTATGCACAATGTTCTTCTCCCCTCATTAGAAATAACTGGGGTTTTCTGTGGATTTTTGGTATTTATGAATTATGAGGGGCACTTAAAACAGAGAGGTTTTTTTCTGTTTTTATTTAAATAGTGCTCAGCTCTCAATAAGTAAGTTTATGACAACAGATTTGCATTTTGCAGTTTCATGCAAATGCCTTATTTCTTGCAATATACCTTTACTTCCAGGGTGTATTTTTTACTTAAAGTTGATAATCTGTCTTTTACTGAACAAAGTGAGAAAGCTTTTGGAGAAGAAGTGCACGGAGGTTTGAAATATTCATGGAAGTCTAAAAATGACTTACTGACTTTTGTTTACTATAGATTGCATTGGCTTTCACAGAGAAGAGAATTGGCTTTTAAAGAGAAACCCAAATCCCTCCGAACGCTTCATTTTGGGAAGGAGGGGGAGAACCGACACTCTCTGATGATTTGTTTTCATGAGATGTCTGCATTAGCTCTCAAATTACAGAGCTGATTTGATGGAAAATTGCAAGAGGCTGCTCATTTGTGACTGACCCTGCCATCTAACAAGAAGATAGACCTTAGGCATAATTGGGTTGATGCTGATTTGATCGCACACAAAAAAAAGCTTAAAATAAGTCTTAGATCTGCAGAAGCAAGGCAATGCTCCATCCTTAAATTGCCCCTTTTGTTGGTTGTCACAGGATTTTGCTACACTGGATGACTGCTTATTGGAAATCATATGCCTCCTTCAGTGGATTGAGGATAAAGGGATTTTTATTGATGCTTTGTGCTTCTATATTTTGTATGTATGTTTGGAGAAAGAAGCATTTGCCCAACATACACAAAGAAATGCCACACACCTTAAACTACATGACTTGAGTAGAAGCAATAAATCCAGTAAGATTAGATTCCCTGAAAACTTCCCACCTACACGTTTCACATATCCTTGCATTAGTAACAGGTGAAATATTAGATTTGGCTAATGAAGGTAACCTGAGTCTCGAATAGTTTATGGGGAATTGATATTATGAATTTCTTTCATTTTCACTGGAAATCCAAGAAATGAGACCACGAACAGGGAGGTTGTCTGGGATGGAAGCACAGTGCTTATTTCATGGTGTATCTGCACATACCATGGAAGATAGATCCGGATATTCCGTGCTACCACACGTACACGAAGGCAGCCTGCATAATCTGGGGTGTCTGGGAGACTTGTAGTGGCAGGGCTGGTTTTATGGAGCAGTGAATGAGGACTGGGAAATCTGTGAGATGTGTTAATTCGGCACCTCTCCAAGGCAGTCCCCACTGCTCCTGTGGAGCACGGCCAGCCAATTAAGCTGCCTCCACTCAGCCACCCTGTCTTGCTTGGATGCCCATGTGGATGCAGAGGATTGTAATTTGCAACTGCCTATACAGGTGAAAATTTTATCCAAACATCCTGCTGCTTAAGGACATAGGTTTTTTGCATCCAGAGTGGTTGGGAAGCTCACTGCTTGTGCTTGTAATGGGCTTGCAGAAACATTTTGCATAAGGTTGAGAGTATTCTGCTCAGAGATTTGATTAGACATGTCTACAAACCAAACTTCCAACACAAACTGGTATTTTAAACAGGTATTATTCTGAGGCCTTATGGATTGCAATGGGAAAGATTTTTAAGGCTCGTTCTCACAACATCCCAAATGATGCTGCAAATAAGTTTAAACTCTATTTTAGCATAGTCGCAGCAGCCATTGCTGTGTTTGTGACAGACTCCTCCCTTTGATAAGGGAGTAAATTTGCATGGTTGAGTTAAGCCCTCTGAAAATAAGGGCTTACAATGAATAAAACACCAATGTACTGTACCCCTTTAATTACCGTAGTTCTAAGACAGCATAGTTATAACATGTAATTAAATTTCATTGTATAAATGGAACATGGGCTGTGGTAGGCACATCTTTCATCTTTTGATGTATAATGACATTCAAAATATTCTCTAGTACTCAGTTGATAAACAACTTGAAGAGTCAGGGTCTACAGAGTAGCTTGTTTGATTTTAAATTTGTAAGATTGGCACGTGGTCTCTTTTGACGATACTGCATTCTGATGTGATCCATTTATCTAATGTCATTAACAGTACATGCTGAATGTACAATTAAGCTTGAAACTGTCAATGTCAGTGGCTGTTAAAAAAGGGTTGATAAAAATGAGAAGAGGAACCGCTGTTTTGTAATAAGCATCTGTGTTGCTTTTAAGTCAAGAAAAAAAAATCAATGAATTTCAATATATTGCTGTCTTCATTGCCAATGTAATTCAATAAATATGTTAATTCACTTTTCTGAACACTGAAGAGTGAGAGCTTTTTGTGTCATTTATTTTTGTCAGTTCTGTTTTTCTTTTTTTTTTGTTTTAGTTAGACTTCCCACTTAAGTCTAGTAATAAAAATGCTATTACATTGAAGTAAAAAGGAAATTTCTATGTCTCAGACTTTTAACAAACGGCAGGATTTTTTTTTAATTTGTTTGTTATCTTTGAACTTGCAAGCCAGCAAAAAAATGGATGTATTCTTTTATCTTTAACAATTCTCCTCCTGGTAGAATAAAATGGGACCACTTTGAGATTCAACAAATACAATTGTCAGTCCACATGCTAATTTCAGTGCAGAAATTTCTTCCTAACCACATCGTTGGTCTTTATCATGAAACATGATAGATTGACTTCATATACTTTAATCCTATTTAGGAATTTGCATGTTCTGTAGTTTCATGAATCAAAACTGAAGTGTTTCTTTAAGAACTCTTTGACATAATACCATTATCTGGGAGTGAATTACATAAACTGTTATAAGAAATACCTGTATTTATATCTTTCTACAAGCATGCCCTTGTTTTGTAATAGTTACATCTGTTTTCTAAAGAAATTATTAACATATTGCTAAGTGCAGCCGTATAGGAGGGGCTCAGAAATCATGTTCACTATTGTAGTATCCTTTGCTTTTGTGGTTTCCTGAAAAACTAATAGGTGTGCAAGTATGTGCAAGTATTGGAAAGGAGATGTCAACTTGGGAGTGCAGGTCTGTGAGCTCCTCCTGCCATCAGCTCAGTTGCTGTATTTTGGAAAAGTCTGAGAGGTTTCTGCTGATTGAGTAAGAAAGAGCTTGTGTTTGATGCACAAAATCTCCTCAGGGCATCTATGTATTAGGGTGCTTTTTCAGCAAGTGAAATCTGCTGAAAGACACCATTGGGAGCATATCAGACCTCTTCTGATCTTTCTCTCTTGGTGTTTTCCTGTTTAATCCTCTAAATGCTAGTCAAGAAATGTATTATCAGAAAAAAGATGGATATACTATTATATATATTTTCTGTTGACTAGTTAATGGCTGAAGATGTGTGGGCCATCTGTCAATAAAATATCCATCTAGAAGCAGTTATTCCAAACAAGGCCTTGTAAGTGGACAGGAGATGTACAGAGCTGCAGTTAATATTCCAGGTGATAAAACAGTAACAGATTTTCAAAGAGATTTTCAAAGGAGACAGTACGGACAGTACTCTGGCTCTGTTAATGCTTTGCCTTTTTTTTTTTTTTAAATAATATTGGTGTTAACTGAGATGACTAAACACTGGCAAAACCAGAAATTACTCCAGCTGAAGGAAAACCCATTTAAGGAACTTGATGCTGTATAATCTCCATTCCACTTTCCAGAATGGTGGTTCTGGCAGTAGGTACTGCAAACACAGCAGCACAGGTGGAGCAGGGTTAGTAGTGCTTTTGTTTGAGGTGGCAAACACAAGCTGGGGAATCATATCTGAGCTAAAGGGGAAGACAATAATGTAAATCTGCCCAAGATGAGTCATACCAATGACGTGAAAAGCTTTGCTTTGTCCCCTTATTTTTGAAGGAGAACTAAGTTTCTAGACAGGAAATGGAGGAAATGGCATCGACTGGACGTCAATAGAGCATTGGTTGGTCTATGCAAGAAACTTCTATTTAAATTTCAGAGTACAAAGTCTATTGAAGGAATTGTAAAGTGAATACACTGTCTTAATACAATGTCAATGGGAAGTATTAATATTAGAGAGAAGTACTTGGACTGAACTTTGTAAAAGAATTTCTGAAGAATTGATTTTCTAAAAGATATCTCTTTATATTCATACTATATGCTTTAGGGCAGATATTAAGACAGTACTATCTAGAAACAGTGCTTTTTTCTTGATAAAAAAAGAAGAATATTACAATGAAAAAAATTTCCACCTGTGAGAAGTAGAATGATATACTCACATGAATAGTACAGCATGAAAGTTGGGGACAAAAAAATTGACTATTATTAGAACATTCCCAGTTGGAAATGGTGGAGGAGAGGGGTTTGTATGTAATTAATCATTTACTTACCACAGTGTTACTATGGCAGACCATATGAACAATTTTAGAATGCATCTACCCAGGACATGGAGGAAGAGAGAAACAAGTAGCAATGTGCATAACATTAACAAAACATCAGCCTTAAAACCCATATGGACCTTTTCTTTTAAATGCATTGAAGAAAGTTTAGTTGAAGCTGGAGAATGGGAAAACAAAGGCTGATGATAAGGTTAGAGAGTGAAATCTGTAATCAATGAGGAAACTAGAGGAGGGCATCCTAGTTAGACTTGCACATTACACCTTGAGAGATGATACCAGATAGGCAGATGATACGGGATGACGTAGCTGCTATCTGTCAGTATGTGGTTGATAAAAGACCAGGGAGATAAAAGGTTCATTTAAGGCCAGAATTAGCATGAGAACTAATGACTCAGGAGTAGGTTCAGAGCCAGACTTAGAAGATTCTTTCAAGACTTTGGGCACTGGAGGCACCTTCCAGATAGGAACTTTGAACAAAACAGTGAGAAGGTGAAGGTTGGTATATTTATATCAGAGGAAATGTGTTACATGCAACACAGAGGAAATTTCTTTCATTTTTCTTATCCTGCACTTGCCTTTAAACTTAGTTGCTATGCTGCTTGTTACACAACATTGCACTTCTGTTAATGGTGTCAGCTACTTGTGCGATGCTTATATGTTTCAAGGAAAACATTCTGAAGAGAATCAATATCCACTGCTGCTTATGCTGTCTTGATAAAAATACGTGGCCATAGGGCCCAGAAAAATGACTGAGACCTGCTGTGTGGCCCTGCATCTGAGCAGCACAGAGTGATCTATGTCCAGTCAAAGCCAAGTAGAGGTACACTGACATACAGGTGTGCCTTGAAATGCTGTAGCCCATGAACTATCCAGTTATCTTTGGTGTAAAGCAGTCAATCAAATATTATTCTGCTGTGGAATGAAACAAGAAAAAAAAATTTTAAGAGAGTTTGGTAAGCTGCTACTGAATGCTGTTGTTTTGGAAGTCATGGCTTTCTGAAGGTTTTCACTGTTGGTGCTTGATTCCACTTTAGTGAGCAAATGAAAATAATACTGAATAGCAAGATCTCATAAGAGGTTGCTAATTTGATAAATATGGTAGTTTTTTAAATTTGAGATTTGGTGAAATATTAACAAATTTAAATTCTTTGTGTTTAGACATATAATTTGAAATTTTTTTTTAATCTTAAATATAGACTCTGAATGCATTAGGTTTATTTTTTAAAATAAATAATACAGGTTTTAATTCCTTCTTCTGTTTTACCAGTTACTTCAGGATTTCTCCTCTTTGTATTCATTTTCAAATCAGCACCTTTGCCCTTCTCCCTCATACCTGCCATGTTTGACAGATGCTGTTTGTAACCACTCATGAGCCGACATAAAGATGTCCTTCAGATTCCTTCTTGAAATTCTCCTCCATGGAGCATACAAACTATACTCTGGGAACTGGACAATGTTTAGTATTTCCTGCCATTCTGCCTGGTATTGCCAAGCTCTTACTTCATGTATCTGTGTCTGAATGCCATAAATAGTCCTTGCGGGAGAGTATTTTAAATTGTTCTTTTATTTTGTATGGGTATGTAATATGTAAATTACATATGTATGTTATAAATGTATGCTATATATATAGAGAGAGACAAATATACAGTTACATGTCAATATATAGAGATGGCAGGTTTTTCTGGTTGTATTTTTGTATTTTAACCGTGTTACCTGAACAATTGTTGAGAATATAGACACTACAATGATACCAGTAATTAAAACTGATATAAAAAGCATGCTTTAAGACTTGTGGATCTTACAGTAATGTTCCTCTCCTGTGTGATTCTTGGTGATATTTGATATATGCATGCTACCTTCACAAACAGTACTTTATGCAATTTTTTTACTTTGCATACAGTATTATGCTCCTGTAACTTTTGCTTTATTTTGAATTATTTCAGTTCTGGCCTCAGCCACCATATTGTGACATTTTCCTATTCCCTGAAATGGGATGCCCAAAATCTAAAGTCTCATGTTAAACAAAGCTATCAAGATCATATTTTTAGCTGTTGTTGTCTTCTATAACAGATCATAACTTTTTACAATTATTTGAAAGTGCGATGATTATTTGAAGGAATATCCTCATGTTCTGTATTTCATGTTCACTTACAGTATCAAATGCTCAGACCAATGTATCCTGTTAAGAATAAACACTTGATACTTTAGTGCATCCAACTGATTCAGCTGTAGCACACATTTCTCCCTGAAGTGATTTAAAAATTAACTGCTAGAAATTGACTATGGTAGAAATCACAGAAAACCAGTTCAACTTTTCTAAGAATAAGACTTGAAAATATATTTCAAAACCCTTAAATAACTATATTTAAGAATATCCTGCCTAATGCTAGGAAATTAACAGTCATTTTATTCATTTGAAATAGAAATGCCTTCAACCTTTTAGGGAAAGCAAGAGCAAATTACAGCCAAATTTTCATTTCACAAGTCATCTTCATCCAGGATAAGCCAGGGCCCCAAGGTCAATTCTTCAATTTGGTATCCTATTTCCATAATGTTATTCTGCAGTGTACTTTCATTATTACTGGAGCACTGCTCGCTTTCCTATTAGTTTTATAAATGGCTATGTTAATGCCTTTTTGCAGACAAAACCATCTTTTGTTAATATCCCAGTGGATTTCCTAAGGATTAAAATATAGTTTTAAGCAGCCACTGGTTCTATTTATATATTTTTATATATTTTCATTGATGATTAGCCCTTGTCACCTACCTAAAAGTGGCATTGTTCGAACAGAGATCGAAGCAGTTTTTAAGAAGATATGAGTGATTGGCTTGACTGACAGAAAAGAAATAATTAGAAGCTGGAAATTCTAGGAATCTTTGTAAAATTTAGTAATATCTAAGGCAATGCAAAAGTAGAGAAAGAAGAAAAAGAGGTATGGGGGAAAATCTATTCTAGCCTTTTGTTAATACAAGGAGTTCTGCAGATAAAACTGTTTTCTTTGTCTTTTCTATGCTGTTGCTGGTGAGAAGATATCAGTGCAGCTCAGCTGGGGTACAGCTCTTACCCCCAAAATCTTGCCAGTTTTGTTTTAAATAATTAAATATTTACTTCAGCAGTTGTAATAAATACATGCATTATGTAATATCCAGGACAAAAATGGATGGAATATTCTGCAGCATTTAATAGTCTACATCCTTGATAGGAGGATTTGTGTTTACTGTGCATAAGTTCTCCTCATACCTTAGAGAGAGTGGAAAATAGCGTTTCTTGGGAGCCATATTGATGAAATATGTTTTTTTTCTGGTGTGTTTCTTTTGTTAGGGGAATAAATGATTTATGTACATATAGTATAATCTTATTCATGAAAGAGGATCATGAAAGAAGCTGTTGACTGATTACCTTGATTTTCCATAGTCTACATATCTTGTGAACATTGTACAAGCATTTCAGAAGATATACAACAAAATGCTGTTCATAGTAGCAGAGTATTCTGTGCTGCTGTGGAGATTAGAATAGGATGTTTGAGTTGGAAGGGACCTACAAGGATCATCCAGTCCAACTCTCTGACCACTTCAGGGCTGATGAGAAGTAAAACCACGTTGTTAAGGGCATTGTCCAAATGCCCCTTGACTGACAGGCCTGGAGTGTCAACCACCTCTCTAGGGAGCCTGTTTCAGTGCTTGGCCACCCTCTCAGCAAAGAAATGCTTCCCAATGTCCACTCTAGCCCTCCCTGGAACAGTTTTGAACCATTGCCATGCATCCCATCACTGGATCCCAGGGAAACAAACTCAACAAGGTCAGCTTTTGGGGTGACCCAAAGCCCTTCCCTGCTCCTCATAAGAAACACCTTCCAGCTCTTTCACCAGATTTGTCTTCCTTTGGATGCATTCAAGGACCCTCACATCCTTCTCTAAGTTATGGGGCCCAGAACTGCACAGAGCACTGCGGGTATAATTGCCTGCTTTGAGCAGCTGGTTGTGCTCTGTTAGGTCCAGGTTAACACATCCATGAAATGGATTTTTGTAACAGAAGGTGTGTCTTAGCAGGAGCTTGATTTTCCTGAGAACAGCTATCCAAACAACTACATTTAATTTCTGAAATTGGACTGACAAATGTTTTTTACTTGACCTGCTGCATCTGGAACAAAACCAGTTGGCTCAGTACCCTCAAGATGGAGCAGTCCTTTGACTTTGTTCAGCAGAGCTCCAACTTATCTTTAATCAGACTTTTTTAAAAAGAGAAACCATTCTGAATGATTTTTTTCCATGCATCCTGATCTATTTGGAGACATAGAGTCTAGTACTTGGTCATGGAACTCATGCCCATCTGACATATTGTCTCTGAAGAAGTTATTTTAGCTATTATTTAGTTATTTAGTTATTTTGAAATTTTCAAACTCAAATGCTTAAATATGAGTATATGTGACAACTTAATAGCAGTCTTCTGAGTGTGGTTTGCTGTTGTGTCAGTGTCAACTTTGAGGTAGGCACATACTTCAAAAAATAAAAGAGCATTTTCACTTTAATACATAATAATAATAATTCATGTTCTGAAGGTATTTTATATTTGGATTTGGAGAAAAGTTTAGAGGTCCTTGAAGTGACAGACACTTGAACTAGCATTCCACATCATGCAGATGGAACCTATTTAGATCCTGAACATATATGCACAATCTCAGGAAGGTTTTTTAACACAAGTGAAGGGGAAAAGTATTGTGGTCAAATTGCTTCTAGACTTCCTCTGCATGCATTTAGCTAAGTCAGTGCACCTGCTTTTAGGGATTATGCCTGCCCTGTTCCTGTTTAGGTGCTGATGTGAGTACCTGCTTTGGACATCTGCTCCAAATTCACCTGACCTCACTTCACACACTCTGCTGAGTGTGAGCTAAGAACTGACAGGCTCTCCACAGCCAGTGTAGAGAGGCACTTTTGCAGAGTGTAATTCATCCTTCCTAAAATTGGAAATTGCTTCCAAATGTATTCCTCTCTCTTTCTCTCTTGGAGAGTCTCCTCTTGGAGACTTTCCCTGTGCTGTTCTTAATTTCTTCTAAAAATCTCCATAGGTCTTGTAGCTTCCAGAGTATATGTGCTGCCTATTAGTTAAGATACTTTATATTAAAAACTGTCAAAGAAATGAAAGCAATTTCGTGTGGTTCCCAAATTAATGACAGTCTGCTTGCACATTGGTTGCTTTCTGTTGGCATCTGGGTCCTAGAACAGACTGCCATTCTTAATCATATTTTAATTTTCAAATAAATTGCTTTCATTATCCTTTCATTTACAATACCATGTGTGCATTACTGCTCATTAATGTTTGTCATCTACTTTGCTGAGACTGGGTTTTTAAATAGCCATGGTTGCAATGCAGTAATTAAAGATGATCCATGTTGGTTTTGTAGAAATTATTCTGAAGCCTTCTTTCACACACACACAGACACACACACACACA
>VXBB01008556.1:525639-535735 GCA_013399915.1 Illadopsis cleaveri
GAAAAAGAAAAAAAAAGAAAAAAAAGAAACACAAACCCAGAGTGCAGTTAAAATCAATTCCTTAAATGTAGGGAGGCAGCTTAACATAAGGCATTGCCTGTGGGTAAAAAGAGGACACTTCTAAGGCTTCTGCTTGAATGGTGTCTAATGATGGATCTGTGTGGAAACTGTATATCTCTGTAATTACTCTTGGGTTTGAGTATAATATTTTACACACAAGTTTAAGTAAGTTTCTTTCCAAATTATTTTGCAAAATTTTTATTCCACTCTGTTAGTAGTATTAGTTTCTATACAGCCAATTCCTTCCCCCTTTTTTCTACTTCAGATACCAAAACCATGAAGGGACAGAAACAACACAACAGGGATTTTAAAACAGTTTTGGAACAGAATCTCTACCAGATAAAAGTCAAAACAATAGCAGTAACCTCTGCCCTGATTTTGGTCTACCCGTCTTCCATGGGTAGAATATGGAAACACTTTCCATGTCTGCATTTGCAGTTAGCATTTACCTGCACACAACCTGATTTTATGCACACACAAAATTGTGAATCTCCGTGTCTGTGCTTATCTGATATTTTTTATTCCTTTGCTCCTGAAGTGTCTGTGCTCAGCTCTTAGGACCTGGCCCTTAGGGATCCTGATGTGAACGTTCAAATGGAATGCCACTGCTGATACAGCACAAGAGTAAGGGAACAATTATACATTATTCAAAGAAATTTAAATGGATTTTTGAGATATTATACTCTCTATGAACTGCCAGAGAATTAGTTGTTTTTCTGGTAGTAATATTTTAAAAAACAACTTCAGGATGTATTCATCTTTACATGACAGCACTTGGCCCCAGGATGGGACCCCTTCTTGGTGGGACTTGAAACTTGAGCTTTGGAAACACCTGCAGAGCTTTTGTGTGGCACTGTGTGGTCATGGCTGAAGAGGCTTCTCCTCTCTCAGGCTGCATTTGCTTCTGAGCTGAAGAGATGAAACACATCCTGCTTCTTGCAGTCTGTACCATCACTTGCTTCCAATGAAGCTTGTCAGCTCTCCATGACCAAGATCTTCACAGTCACTCCCTGCCTCAGTGCAAAAAGAAAAATTCTTCAGACTTAAAATTAAGTTCCCGGGGGTTTTTTTCCCATGGTTTATGTATCTTCACAGAAGTACTGTGAAGCAAAAATGTTTGGAAATATATTTTGGTGTTTCATACCAAAAAATTAGCATAAATAAAACCAAATTATTTAAATAGTAATAATTTCAAATATATTCAATTAATGATAAAGCAATAGATTCAAATTTATGATTTTACTTATTTTACTGATAGAAGAAAACCCAGTACCTCTCTACTTGAATCTTTTCTTACTTTATGGTTGTAGTCAAGCAAATTGAAATAGGTGTAACACCTTCTGTTAGTGTTCATTAGCTGAAAAGCCAAAATGGATACAAACTGATAGAAACAACTCAGCTAAGGCTGAATCCATGGGGTTTTTTGAGTTTGTTCTATGTTGGTGGTTAATCCAGTCATCTCAGCCTCATGCTTTTGTTCATATCAAGACGTGTGTCTCTTAAATTTATTGACTTAGATTTTAATTTAGCCAAATCACCTACAGCATGTGCCTCTTTGGTATCTCTGGAGTAAATCTGTCATAAATATACCCCTAAATTACTTGTCCCATCTTGTATGCAAGGTTTGGTAAGATGTGTCAGACTTAAAAGCACTTCTTCATAAAAATCAGGCCATTTACTATGAAAAGAAACGCTGCCTTTTTTTTGTTATTAGAAAGAATACTTTCTCTTATTTGAAAATTTTCTGTTCTCATTAATAGTAAAATATGGAAGGAAATTAAGTAGAGAAGTTGATGAGCTTGCACCAGATAATCTAAGGTCATTGTCTAGATAAAACTGCAGGTTTACTAGTACAAGTGTGATGAGCTTTGGGAGGATATTTCAGTAGTTATTTATCACTGAAAGAACAACAATTATGTCTTTGTGAAATTAATTAATGTATCCCAGCCTGAATGTTAGAGCTCAGAGTCCTACCCCACCGTACCATAACCACACAAAACACTTCAACCCAGGCATGGTCAGTACTTGGAAATTGCATCTGCAAAGGAAGCTCCAGTGCCAAAAAAGTGTGCTTCTACCTCAGTACGTCTTCATCCCACAGGCTGTGTGTTACAGCAAAGCTTTAACATTTCCTGAAGAGTGTGGTATAATCCTAGAAGCATTTTGCAGGGCTTGTAATTTTTTGTATTTTTTCCTAAAAAGCAAGAGAGCCACACTAGTCTGATGCTTCAGTAAAGACAATTGCTTAAGCAAGTCATGTTTACGCATAAAAATTTTCCCAGTAGCCCCTGGGAGACTGGCAATAAATGGAAATTTAGGCATATCTTTAATAGTAACTGGATGCATTGGAGCTTGTACAGAAAGAGACTGGTTAACTTGACATCCTTCAGAAGTACTTGCAGCCTTAAATGCTTATGAATATTTGTCTTAAGTCCATACCTAAACTTTGTTTGAAAAGCAGAGAATTCTGTGACTGTAAAATTTGTTCCAGGATATTCCTTTCAGTTTCTGGACATCTATAAATAGGAGGGCTCAACCTGTCTTGAGCATGGTTAGTCATTCATTGGGATAGAAAAAAGATAAACACATTTATTTTCTAATTTTGGATGTACTTCATTAGGTGATTCATTCTGATGCAGTGAATATGTCTAAGCATCTTCTTTTACTTATTTACACTTTTTTTCTGTGGTGGATAATGATATAATTCTGTATATGCTGATTATAAGATGCAAATACAATGACAGTTACAATTCATCATGAATCTGGATGGCCCCAGATTTAAATTTTAGTAACCCGATACTTAGGAAAGGTTATTATACTAAAAATTCATAATCAGAAGAGATGCAATAAGGCCTTTTAAATCCTGTTCAAGTACAAGAAGAGTATCAATATTCAGCCTGAAAATCAAAATCTGTGCAGAGATGAAGAGAGGAGAGAAGTGATACTGTAAAAGAAATATTGTTGGTTTTGCAGGGATTTTCTTATTCTAGTTGTGGTTGTGAAGGTTTGAGGAACATCCCTGCTCTTATGAGACAAAGTCCCTCAAAGCATTGAAGCTGCTGCAATAGCTTTAAAATAAGCAGCCAACACTTGCTTTTCAGTAATGTAATAGGGGATCTACGCAACCCTTGTCTTTCTGTGTAAGAGGTATCAGTGATGCTGGTGAATTGCTGAGGACCTGCCAACAATGTTATAAAAGTAATCTTATTTATGTAGGTATATTTTTCCGTTTGTTTTGTGATATTAAAATAAGCAGAGCAGAAAATGATAGATGATTTTTTAATTTTTTTTTTTTTTTTGAGTAACAGTCACTGTCCAGATAAGGTGAGGGCTAAAAGACTTCTCTTCTTCATACCACATAATATGCCATTTTCATTTTGTGCTGCTTATAACCCTGAGTGTCACAGCTTTCTATTCTAGTCTGAATAGTCAATGAAACATTATGAAGCCGATAAGAAAAGCTGGTCCCCGTTCCTTGGCAACGGCTGTTAAGCAGAGCTGAGTGCTGTTGATTGAGGAGATTAGCTGCCAGAGATAAACCTCCTCTTTTTGCTGCCCTGCTGCTTATCTTTCCACCCATAACAAGTTGCACCAAATATGGCAGCAGTCAGTGGTTTAGGCAGAATATGAACTTTGCGGCAAACGAAATTTGTGCAGAACACTTCGGGGTACTGACATTAAAATCTTGAGTTTATTAAAATTTTGCAGGTTGTTTTATGGAATTTAGTTCCTTGACTAAGGGATGAACATTTTTATTTGAAAGAGTGGTGCTCCAGATGTAAGAGAAATGGGATGTCCTGTTGCTACACTGAAGATAGTAGCAAATATTCATAACAGTTGTGTCTTGCTGCTGTTCTCAGTGACATTGAAAGAATACATGAGCTACAAAGTAAAATTACTGCAGCTAAAAGGCATGCAGAAGTTGGATTAAAAAATAAAAATTTACTATTTTGCTTGATGTCTTTAGGAAAAAATGCTCTTGTATATTAAACAAAAACATCTGGATACATCTAAATCTGTTTGACTCTGTACATGGCTTGGAAATCTTTCTGGTTTCAGTATATCCACATTACATTTAATGACAGAAGCATTGTTGCTGACTTGAAAATTAGTGCTGAAATATGACTTTTTCCTTCCTCAAGATATGCATTTCTGTTTCCTTTCCCATTTTAAAAATACCGTCTTATCCCTTTGCTTTCATAAGTGAGTCTGCAGTTCTGTTTGTGTTTTTGACCTTGGGGAGGTCTCTGGTGGTGTCCAGATCACCACCCTGTATCCGCTGGCCCATCGCAAACCTCTCTGTTGGCCAGAACGGGAGCATGGGCAAGGCTGGTTGTTGGATAAGTGGGGAGTGGCAAAGCACCAGCAATAGAGTGAAACTCTGAGTTGACGTGCTTAAGAAAGATCTTCTGTGTGCAGAGATCTGGGTGAATCGTTATCCATCTAAGTATTTTATGTGAGTTGTATGTATTCTGTGAATAAAATAGGAAGCAATTTGGGGTTGCATGCATCACATCTATTGAGGGGTCTCTTTACCCATTGCAAAAGCAAAAGAAATCTTCAGACCCCTTCTTATCATAGTTTCAGATATTGCTGGTCTTAAAAGTTGTTTTGAATAGTGGGACACAAAACTGAGGAGAATAAATACTTCTGAAACTGCTCCCAGCCCTGTTCCTGATCCCTGTTCCCGTGTCGTTCCATCTGTCCACAGGCTTACTTAGAGAGACAAAAGATCATCTGCTGTGCTGGAGACTTCTGTGCTGGAAAAGGCATTTCACCATAGGGCTTTTTCCAGCCCGTAAATAATCTCCTTTGCTTCTCTCAATGCCCTTTCCAAAATTCATCATTCATCTTCAGATTTTTTTTTTCTCCAGAACTCTGCATTCCCATACTGACTTTACTGATGCTGCATATTGAATGATGTCACCTCCTTGCTCCACTCATTGCTGTTGTGTTCATATACCCCCAAACCTTCTTTGTGCTTTTGCCCTCATATTTTGTCAGGCTGAACACTAGGGTTTGAATCAGGCAAGAAGGACTGTAACATGTGCTGCCCTTCCCCTGTTGCCATTAGCAAAGCTGTGGGCAGTGCTCTGGGTCTGGCACACAGTTGGGGGAAAGCTGTGTCAGGTCCTTCAGGACCTCTAATTAGTTGTAACAGAAGTAACTTTTCTGAAGGCAGCTTCTGATGGGTGATCTGAAGTATGTAGCTTCGTATTTAGCTATTTCAAAGCACAGTTATCTTGAAAACTGTCAGATTTTTCATGTTCAGTTGAAACTGTTAAAACTGTTGGCATCTTGATGTCAAGGTTTGAGTGAGGTGCTTGGCTGTTCCAGTGCCCAAGCCTAAGCTGCCAGAGGCAGCTTGATGTGCTGTGGCTTCTGTAGGCGTAGTTCAGACTTGAGCAAGGTGTAGAGATTTCTGAGAGAGCTCCAAACAGTGGTAATCATGCTACAGGGGCAGCACTCTGAAGTTATCCTTGTTTATAAGGATTTCCCCTCCCCTCCCCTCTCTAAAGATTTGCATTTAATTTTTTTCTGCTGATGTTTCCAGGTTCACGTAATATAATTTTCCATAATTTTAAAAAAATATTTTGTAGCTAGGGAACAAGATGGAGATCTTTATTGCTATAATTCCATGCACGTCTGAAGTCAGTTCCATTTAGGAAAAAATTCAGTAACTCAGCTTACAAAAGCAATCTGCTGTCTCAATAAATATTGTCCTGCAAAGATCTAGAAAGCTTCTAGTTTGGCAAAGGACAGAAATAAACCCAGTTTGCTCTATTAGACACTGCAGCTGGTGAATATGAATGGAATAGTTATTAGTCATGTTTTCACGAGAACAGTGTCTCCTGCGAACACAAAGTAACTAACTCTTAAAATATAAGCTCTTGGCACTTAGGACAAGTCAAAACTTTCACTACTTTGTTTTTAATACAAAATTAAAATTAATGCAGAAATGTATTTTGCTGAACATGTTTCCTTGCAGAGTTATTTTTGCCTTGGGAATACAGATGCAAGAGCAGCTACAGTCTGATCACACAGTGAAGACATTGCCAGCACCAAAGTGGTTCTTGGCACCAACCGAAAATGTAATGGGGATTCTTGAAGTGACTGAAGTACATCTCAGTGATACTTGGAAAATTAGTATACATAAATAAGCATTAGTATATTTGCATCTCATTGATTCCATAAATAAATTCTTAGTTCCTCCAGTAACCTCTGTTCATAAATGCATGTTGTGTAAAAAAAAAAAAAAAAGAATTGTTCATGTTTCACCACTCCTTGTTGCTCTGGCTTAATTTTAAACAGTGCAAGCAATAGGAGCTCCATTACTCTTCCAGGAGGGAGCTGAACAGCTCCAGAATAGTTTCTCCCTGCTTGAAACTTGTTCTGATTCAGAATGTTCATTTTTGTCTTTTCACTCTATTTCTCCCAATAATGTCATAAATAATTAATCAACCAGGTTGCATAAATGTTTAGTGTGTCTTGTAAAAAATCAGGTAGTTCAGTGCTTAAGGCTCTATGTGACTGCCTGCTTTCTTTCATTTTTCTTTGAAATTCTCTAGTTTATTAATATCTTTCCAATAATGATGTGGTCCGAATTTGATGCAGTATTCTGTCTTTTTTCTTAGGAAAACAAGGCTTTTTCTGAATAGGCAAGGGCACATGCTTTAGATTTCTCAGTATTGAGATAGCAATGTATGGTAAACCTACATGTTAATCTTGCAGTCCAGTGGCTAAACATGTTAAAGGAAGAGATAGCTTTCTTGTAAGCCTACTAATACTTGATTTATACTTGAATTTAAAGCATTTATCCTCTTGGAGGAGGATTTATATGTTTAAATCTTTTCTCTTTACTACCAGTATCGACCAGAGAAGGAGTTGCTGCTCAGAGGATTTTGATTTGATTGCAAGCTCTTTTCTCTTAAAAGCATCACAGCTAGTACTGTAGGCATAGTTTTGCCTAGAAAAGCCCTCTCAACATATTACAATTAGAAGTTTTTTGTCGGAGTCCAGGGCATTTGTTTAGTCGCCCTGGAAGGTCACAGACCTTGGCAGAGATGTCTGGGACCCGAGCAAGAGGGTTTGAATCTTGGACAGGGGTGTGCAGCCAGGGGGGTTGCAGACCCTAGTACAGAGCCCAGGAAGACACAGTCTTTGACTTCAGTCCGTGGAAAAAAGCTTCTAACATTGAGAGAAAAATTACAAGTCACAAAGGTGTGACAGACAGTAGTGTAGTTTATCACTGGGTGGAAAATTTTGTAGTTTTGGGATTTTTAGAATGGAGGTGAATAGGGGACAAGATGGAGGTTTTAGGGCGGTGCCCTGGGTTCTTCTTGCTCTCCCTTGGCATCCATCTTCTGCAGTGACGGGGGCACAAAGTAGTTCAAGGAGATTGGGTCAGAGTAGAGGTGACCCTTTTAGTATAGGTAGTAGGCAGTGGCACAGAATTGTAAATAAGACACACGTAATTATCTGTATAAGAGGTAGTGACCTCCCATCGAGGGGGGAGTCGCCTTCTGCCCGAACAGCTGTGAAGACCTCGGCCGGGCACAGAGAAAATTGTAAGATAAGAAATAATAAGCATGCAAGAAACCTTGAAAAATAAGACCTTGAAGACTCAGTTTCATTCTTGTGATGTGGCTCAGAGCTTTCAGAGGGCAAAAGACTCTCTCAAACCACCACCTGAATTTCGGGTGGGCAAAACCAAACCTGAGAGTTCTTGGCTTTTTTTCCTCAAAGGTTTTCTGGATTTGCCTCTGGTCAGAATTAGAGGCAGATGGTTCCTCTGGCTCACAGACTGTAGTGGTTATCCGGGTGTGGAAGATGTTGATTCAGTCACTGTTTTCTGATCCTTCATCATTCTCATCACAGAGCCAAAAACAACCGTCATGGCACATGATTCCCTAAGCTGTGGAAAGTTCAAATTTGGTTCTTTAAGAAGTACCAAGTTATTGAAGCATTATTCAACTTGAACATTAGCTCTAGCAGCAAAATGTTAAGACTTGCTTTCTTATCTCCACTTTTTCCTTTCTTTAAAGTCCCTCCTGCCCTCTTCTCCCAAGGCATGGCCATTATTTCAATGTTTGCAAGGCATAAGTATGACCTGTTAAGGCTGAGCTCCATTTCTGTGCTCTGAATCACATAAAGTAGGCATTGAAATCTGGACCTCTCATTCTCTTAGCTGAATAACTTAAGGGCTTTTTGGAAGCAGGCAGCACTTCCTTCATGGCAAGCCTGCTCTCCTCTTGCTTTGTTAGCCTGTAACTCAGTTTTTCACAGGCCTTTCCTTCCCTCCTTTTACTGTACTGAGGATTTTTTTAGTTACTTTCTCTACAATTTACAGATTTCTGTCGTAACTTAAAAAAAAAATCTCTGAGTGCATAATGCTTTAGGAGTCTACAATCCACCACTTAAATTAGCAGGTTAACACAGAAATAGTTACTGAAATTATATTTCTATTCTGTGGAAGATTATATCTTTTTTTCTTTCTTTTAAAGGAAAGACTGAGTCCTCCAGAACTTGCAGTCAGAATTACTCCTTGAGACAAGGGGACCATAATGGCCAGTGGAACTATTCATGCCTCAGAATTATTTGCAGCTTTGCAAATCCCAGGCCTATCACAGTATTTGCACAACAGCTAACTAATGCTGCTGTTAATGTTAGCTTTTATCTTTTAATATCAGTATATATTATGACTTTCATAATCACTAACATCCTACCCGATTCTTTCAATCAGCAGAAATATCTGGGTGTTTTAGGTCTGAGGAATTTTTCAAAGTAGACCAGCTATCCACCTTTTTCCTTAAATATCTGGGTCCAGAGAGTTGAGAAGAGGCATTAAATCTTGTTAGAGTTCTTTTGTAGGATTGTTAGGTGATCTAGATTGCAGCAGAATTTTGTTAAAGTTACCTTTGCCTTCCAGGCAGCAGTTTATTCAGTAGCTGAGGATGAGTGGATTTACTGGACTCTTAGTTATCCACTGCATAGTAATTCTTTTTTGTTGAATAAAAAAAAAAAAAATCATGTTTAGGGTGTCCTACTTAATTGTTTTCTGCTTTTACAGTGTCTCTATTATATTTACAAAATAAATTTACAAAAATATGCTGTGTTTTGAAGCATGTGAAGTTGAGGATTTACTTTCATTGCATAATGTTTTGTGCCTTACAGAGCAGCAAAAGCAGAATGCCACCACATATTCTTGTTAAACAGTCTCAATGCACTTTCCTTGCGTGTCTGTATAATGCTTTACTTCTAGAAACAAATATCATAGCCTTTAATTTTAAAATCATATGTCGTAATTTTAAATAGCTGCCTAAAAGTCTTCCACCTACCTGTCAGCCATTAGGATAGGGGAGAGCAACGTGGGCTGAGGGTGGCTGGAAGTGCTTTAGCTCTGTGTTGGGATGAAGCCAAATGGATCTGGAAGCAAAGAATTCAGGAGGTGAGCAGCGTGTGCTCCAGGGCTGATCCCTGTCCACTAGATGCCACTATTACTGCTCCGAAACGGGGATAACCAAGGACCACTGAGGAAAACAACCAAGGACTACGGAGATAAGCAAAATAAAATGACAAAAAGGTTTTAAAAGTCGAACAGGGGGAGGTCGCCCTTCGGAAGGCCGCTCACTGCAGGGCACCGCAGGGCTGCAGTGCAGCTGCCCCTGATTGCAAACAGCAGCTTTGCTGCTCTACCACTGCAGGATTTGCTGTGGGAAGCACTGGACTCACATTTTCAAAACATTGTAAGAGAAATGACGCTGTAGAAGCCACTGTTGCTCTATCTGTATTATCACAACCTTACTTGCAAAGTGAATATAAAAGTAGAGATATAAATTATGAACAAATCTTTTTTAATAGATGGAATATTAGAAATATGTTGTTTGCTGAAGACCTTGCTTGTAGATGTTGAATGTGGATTTGTGGATTGTATCTTTTGCAATAAGCCTCTTGACAAACAACTTAACATCCTCTTCAAGGAACAGTAATTTTTTTTTTTTTTTTTTTTTTTTTTATTTTTTGAAAAGCGATTTTG
>VXBB01008556.1:537279-597772 GCA_013399915.1 Illadopsis cleaveri
GGAGAGAAGGGTAAAATACTGTAACAATCTCCTTCATACATCCAGAACATTTGACATCTATGACCTTGAAGTTCAGTGTCTTAAGACTTTTGAGAAGCAAATATGCTTCCCATTGGAAAGGGATTTAATTTCTCCAGTAAGCAATTCAGGCTCTAAATGTGGTTTATAGCACTGACCTTTTTATTAGTCCTGGACCTTATAGCACCTTAAACCACTAGCCAGGGGAAGTAGTGTGAAGTGATGTCCATATTCAGTGAGAAGAAAGGATTTTCTTCTTACAGAAGGTTAAGTTGCTGGAGAATGATGCCCATTGAAACCATTGTAGCCGGTTCTCTCACTAACTGCAAGAGCACAAATTATGCAATCCAAGGTGGCAGAAGTTGCCATTTGACACACCAATAGCACTGTGGACTTTCTATTTTACATAACACAGGAACAAAGCACAGTGACTGCAGTATGGGGTGAAATTTGAGTTTTATACAAAGCTTTACTTTAATTTGTTAACAATTTTCAGGTAATTAGTGCAAGGAAGCTGAAGTGTTGCTTGGCCCACGTATGTGAATACTGACACTGTCTGGAGAGCTGCTCCTTTCTGGCTGCTGCAGGAGGCTTGAAGAGCAGAAGAACAGGGCTTCAAAGTATCTGCTCGAAGGCTCCTTTGCAAAGGTCACTTGTCAGTGCCATGTGAAAGTTTCACTGTATGCAGATCTAAATAATTAATTACTGCACAGCACAATCTTCTAATTTACATATACCAAGCTTTCAGCTGCCTGCAGATGAACTCCAGTATCTCTAGCAGTCTGCATGCCTTTGCTCAGTAGCAAAAGACACCCAACAAGAACTCATTCTCTTTTTGCTGGTATTATTCGACACTGTGCCATGTCTTGGATACATCTTAGTTTCAGTCACCAGATTAGCCATACTTCCAGGATGGGATATGTTTCTCTTGCCAAGGACAGCTTCTTTATTACAAACATAGATTTTTTTTAAAATTTTTTNACAAACATAGATTTTTTTAAAATTTTTTTTTTTTTTTAGGAAAGACTGCCTAAAAAGAATTTCATGAATCAGCTGCCCATAAATAGTGTTGCCTTCAAGGTGAAGGTTGTCACTCAGCACAAGTTTCCAAAGATTTTTTAGTATCTCCTAAGCACTTGATGTCTGTCTCCTTTACAAAGTGAACAAACTGGTGCAATCAACTCTTCAAAATGTTTCAAACTATAGGTTTTTGTGGTCTCCTTTTACATAATTCAGTACCTGGATGTCAGTCATGAATGTAATATGGTACTTCCTCAGTAGGTAATGGAGGTCATAAATATGCACTAATTCTTGACAAATGGGCAATAATAATGAATAATGATGTGTGTTTTCCATTTTCTTTTAAACCTCTCTCAACAGTCAGCCTTCCAGAACTTGTGTTTTGACTTGCTCATGGTTTAATCTATCAGTTGTAATTTTTTTACCAGAAGCTGATAAATTTTCAGTGTAAATATATATACTATGCTCCAGGGTGTTGTTTCTAATAAAAGACGTCTGACACTATTTGAGATCTTATTTGAGATCTTAACCTGAGTTACAGTAAATTTGTGTCTTTTAATCTTAGCATTTAACTCTTTAGTATATAAATATTTATCAAAATTCAGGATTTTAAATAAAAGCCTGTAAAAATTTTTGTTTGTATTTCTTCTCAAATATTAAGCCTATCAGCAAAAGAGCCAAATGGATAAAGAAGCATTTCACTATTTCCTTGGGTATATGGGTGCATTATTCTTCTGGTTTATTCTCTTTGAAAACAAACCTAGCAGTTCTCTAAGAGCCAACCAACATGAGCATGCTGTTAATGCAGATTTTTCCAGGTCTAAGTGTAACTTTTAAGATATTATTATGGAAATTTCTACTTTTTGCTGACAGCAAATGATAACAGCTTAATAGCAAACATATGTCCCTATTGATCAGTCTCAACCCTCCCTCATTCTGGGCTTGTAAGGTGCAGGTGTCCTTTGCGTGTTACGTTCCCTCTCCTAACACAACTTTAACGGAAGTTCGGTATGAACACACTCTCAGCAGCTGTAGGCATACAGAGCATGGTGTTATTAAAACATCACTCACTCTTTGAACTTCCTCTGCCCTGACACATCCACTGTAAAATCTGGGAGCTTTTCCACTTTCTTTTTCACTTGATGTCCAGTGGGCATTTCTCTCTTTGTTTGAGGCCAGCTGGGTGCACATCAGGGTGCAGAAAGATGCACCATGTAGTGACTTGCTGTAAATACCACAGTGACTGAGATAGTTAATGGCAGACTAAGCTGGGCATTTTAAATATTAGCTGTAATTTAATTTAATCTGGTTTTTAAGTAAAAATGAGCTTTGTGCTGGGCCTAAGCCATTTCTGACCCCACATCTGCCGTTTATGTTTCTTGAAAGTAAATGACGGGCACCTTTGACAATTTTTCTTAGTAAAATGACTCTCTCTTGCCTTTTCTTCCTCTGAAATCTGCGTAATTTAAAGCAAGTTTATTTAATTTTTGTAGATCTTATCTCTTGCCACAGAAACCTTATTAATTANGCACCAAGCAAACACCAAAATCTGGGAAAATCCCAACTTTTTTTAGAAAAAGCAGCTGAACTATGAAATGTATTATTTGCACGACTCCAGTCCAACTGTAATCCCCGGCACAAAGATCCTCTGTATTTTAGAGCTGGTATTTGCCAACCTCTCCTTGGGGCATTCTGCTCTTGCTCCACTCTCCCTGTGCTGCATTTAGCAGAGCCCAGTGCTATTTGTGGTTGCAGCCCCTCCAAAGCTTATTATGCCCATATTTCAAATACAAAAGCCAAAGTAACTTGCAGTTTCTCCCTAAGCAGTCCCAGTGTTTTTGGATGGATTGTATAATGAAGCTCAGGCTCATGTGCTAATTGTTAATTTTAGAATTTAAATGGGTTTTTTTCTATTCAAACGAAGTCGGCTGAAGGTTTCTGAAAACTCTGAGTTTAGGAAAATAGTTTGGTCTCTTTTAGAGTTTGTGTGTGAATTAGCTTTTGCATCCATGGAGATATCGTTAAATGCTACCTAATACAAAAATCTTTCATTTTTACTGAATGTGTATGCTTTTCTGAACTCTACAATAAGATTAGAATTATTTTTAAGGTACATTATTACTAAAAAATGCATGGAATATTTGTTGCTTATGTAAACATGGATTTTATCCTAATTGTTTGCAGCCAGTAAAGGTGGTATTCCAAAATACAACTGGCTGTTTCAGGTTATGTTTCATTTTGAATAATCTTGTTCCTAAACACTGAGATGTTCTTCTGTTCCTTTCTGAATCAAAACCTTATTCTTGTTATCCATCCATTTAGAAGTTGACTAATATTTATATCCTTTGCTTATTTTCAACTGCAGCAGGTTTTTAAACAAAGATGAATATTTTAATCTACTGTTAGGCTGCTTTTCACATTGCATGTCAGAAAACCAAACTATATCTGTCTGTGTGGTTTCCAAATTAAACCTAGTTTCCAATAGCAAAATTAGATTCAGATGTAGGGTTTTAATTTGAATTAACTTAATTTGGCAGTTGTAAGTGACAGGAGGATTGGAAAGGCGAAGAAAGAAAAAGTTGGCTAATTTCAATGAGGTATTTGTGTTTAACAGTGAGGGCTAATAATGCCCTTTTTTGCATCCTGGTTTGGTTTATTTTCTTTTATGCCATTATTTGTGTTTAGTGAACAGCTGGGCCCGTAGTTCCCATTTGTAGTCTTTTAGGTCTGTGAAGTAGCACAGAAAGTAATGGACGTTTGCAAATTAATGCTTACTCTTATTTTCTGCTCATCTGATGTAGTTCTCCTTTTGGGGCATAGATGTAGTATCAGAGCAGAAGTAATTACTGTGTTAAAACTAGGATTGCAGTAGAATATTTTGCTAATTAAACTTGTTGCATTTAAATTGCTTCCTTTGGATCACTATATAGAAGAGAACTATTTTGAACAATAAATGAAACCACTTTCTTTCTCAGAGACCCAGAATTGCAGATGGTCAGATTGTATGTGAAGCACCTAGACTCTGAATTAGGCTTTTGTATGACAGGGAGAAAGGTAATTTGAATGTTTGAACTCCCTGTTCCTCCCACACATACACAGGAAGCTTGCCTCAAAATGAACAATTCTCTAAATAAAGACTAATAAGAAGCTAAATTAATTAGAAGGTGTGATTTGAAAAGACATTGATGAGAAGAGTCTGTCATTTCAGACAAATGGAATGGAGCTAAATAAATTAGGCCACATTAATATCTCATTGTTCTGTGAGGAGCTTTCTTTTATTGCATTCATTAAAGGGTACTTCTTGAAATGAGCCTTTACTAGCCATTATGGATTCAGTTCTCATTTACCAATGCCTAACACACAGCTCCCACATTAAATATGTTTCAGCAAATCCACATAGTTTCTGCAAATTAATATTTATATTTCTGGATGCTGCACTTTTCATCCGCAACATAGGCACTGAACATTATGGTTTTCTCTCACTGAATTGTCAGTAAAGAAGTCTTACATCTAAAGATTTGGGAGGCAGAAGTCTGAAAATACTTTATAAAATAAACTGTGTGCCTATCTCATACAATAGGATATTTCTCCAACTAATATTCTTTCCAGTATTTATTTATTTTGATAGAAAATGTCCTGTCTCATGACTTCAGTGGTCCTTTGATAACTTTTTAAAGTGTCTTTTAAAAGGTTCCTTCAGTGTATAATGAGGATACACTGGAAATGCGCATCTCATCACGCCCTTCTTCCTCTCAGAAAACGAAATGTGTGGTTTTCCTTTTCTTTTTTCTCTTTCCTGTAGATGGAATATTTGGGAGATGTCAGCGAGTGCCAGTAATAGACATCTATAAATATGACATTTCAGCCCCTGTTCTGCAGCACCTGAGGATCATCCTGGAGCAGCTCTCACACAGAGGTACTGTCAAAACTCTAGAGTGGGGTTAGATTCACTGGGTGTTACAATCATTTGTGCTCCCTCTGAGGTGATTTCTCCAGAAGTTTTTGAACACATTTGTGTTTCAGCCCTGCTGGTGCAGACTTTATAAAAGTAAAAAGCTTTTGGATTCACTGAATCTGCCAGCAGGACCTGGGGAAGCAATTCCAGGAGAAGTGTTTCCTCCCTATGTAGCAGATGTCTGTGACTGACACTGTACTAGAAAATGTTAGCATCTATGAATGCTGGTGTCACATAAATAAATCAGCAGGAAAGAAAAAAGTTTGCCTTTTGCACTACAGCATATTTTAGGGTGCATGGGCAGAACACACTAAACTTCCAGTTAGCTGGAAACAGTTCTGAACTTTCTAATGAATTCAGATTAAAAAACTGCTCTGATTTCATTGCCAGCTGCAGCTGGTCTGTTGCTTTTAATTTTTGTTCACCTTTCCAATGTTAATCTCTCTGCTCTTTTCAAAGCCAGAAAGGATTTTCTAGCTTTTGAATGGCATAACTTGAACTAACAAAACAAAACTTGAATAAAGTGAAAGCCAGTAAGGTGAACAAACTTTTCAGATACTAATACATGAAATAAACATCTTGTGTAGACAGTCACTGGATCAAGATATTTTTGTAATCCAAATTGTTCCAAGAATATTTTTGGAATGTTTAACTTAACTTTTAATGATGCACTTGCATCACCTGTGTGGATATTTGTACCTAAATATTTTCCAGTCACAATCTTCATGACAAAGTAGTAATATTGTATTAGCATGATGCTATTATAATCATCAGAAAAACTGGTTTCTCAGAAGTTTGGGACTTTGCTTAGAGGCTGGAATTCTAGTCTGGACACTCATTTAGAACATTTAAAATTTTTCCAGGGATTTATTTGCTGTCCAGCAGCCCATCCAAGTGAGACAAACTCAGCAAAACTTGATTGCAGTAGCTCCTGCCTGATTAACAGTTACATGTGAATAGTACTTGTGGCTCTTTCACTTGTCATTTTCTAAAGGCTAAGTAATGCAAGCAAAGTTATGAAAATACTCTGTTGTCAGGGCAACACTGCATGAGTGAAAAAACTTGTGTCTGGGCTCTGTTTGAATATAGTGAGGAAGGAGGAGAGGACACATTCATCTCATTAAGTCACCTAAATTAATACCTAAAACAATCATGCACGTATTGACAGGCAGCAGTTATTTACATGGCCTGAATATAGGTCAGGTGTCCTCTGTAAAGCTTCTCCTATGAGGATGTCAGAGACCTGCAGGAGACTGATATCCTTGGGAAGGGGACATTCAGAGGGGAGTGGGATACCCCAGGCCATCTCAAAAGACGCTCACCTGCCTCCATCTCCCCACTAACCATAGGATTTTGGTTAGTTCAATGGAATTGATGTGGCCTCCCCTTCTAGGTGCTCCTCTGATCAATAAAACAACCCATCCTAGGACCTTTGTTATCCACAGCCCACCTCCCTTGCAACTTTTTTTGTTGCAAGAAACCGTACTATGCTTCTTTTAAAGAAACTTGAACATTGAAATTTTATCTTGTCTCATATGTTTTTATAACAAGAAAATGACAAGGAAAACACAAATTGAAACCATGGTGGAAATAAAGGACTTTTGCTTTTATCTGCTTTACTTGTGGCATTCAAAGGTGCACACACAAATGGGTGTATTTGAACTGATACAAAACTTTTGCAAGCTCTTTTTGTGGTCTCGAGGTATCCCAATGAAGGGAATCTTAAATATATCTATGAAGCATAAGAGAATGCTGGAATGCTCTTGCTCAATCATTGATGTGATACAATCACTTTTTCGTTTTACTCTTAGTACCTTACAAATTTTGTTTAGTGGGGACAGAAATATGGAAGGAGTAGAATCAATACAATCAAACTGATGGATTGAGGTTGCTCAGACAAGACTCTGCTGATTTCTGGTGCTATCAAATCAAAACATCCAGCCCTCAGGTCATGTTTTCTGCCTGTGATGGTCACTCACACAGTTAATGCTGTTCTGCACATAGTGTGCAAAATGGGGTAACTATTTCTGCAGTAAAGATGGACAAAACATTGTCAACACCACACAAATATTTCAGGCAATCACCAGAAAGGGCTTAATTTTTTCAGAGGTCTTATTTCCTTTATTTGTGTGATACCCCATTCTCATCATCTCCAAAAGACTTCTGTCTAGCTCAACTTGGTGGTGCCCACGTTCCCTGGAAAGGATAGGGGACAGCATCTATTCTCTGCTTTCTGTAAGCAGCAAGACAATGTTCCCTTAAAAGACTGTACAGTAGGTCTCATGATTACTAAAAATTTTAGTAATGCCTATGTTGAACCCTTTTTATTTTTATTAGATGTATATACAGTTAAGGATGAGATATTCTGAGGGTAATAAACTTGAGTGGTCTTCTAGATTCTTGTTTATTTAATTTTCTAATGTCACTTGGTTTGTCTGTTTTGTTTCCTTCCTGATCTATTCTTGCAGAATTACTAAGACCTTCCTTTCCTTCCCCAACCCTGACAATAGTCTGTTGACATCTATTTCCATAGAATTAAAAAAAAAAAAAAAAATAGAAAACCTTGTAAAAGAACATTCTTTTTATCCCTCTTTTCTAATTGTGCTGCCTATGTTGGAATCATGGCCCAAATGGAAGAGTGTGTGGTGAGATATATAAAACAAAGGACAATATGCTGTGAATAGCAAATAGAATTTGTGACTCTGCAACTTGAAATGTTTACTACAATGGGTAAGGATAAGACAGAGGCTTAGATGAGTGACACACCTGATGATAATCTGTTTAATAAAGGACTTCAACTAAAATTGAATTCAGATTTCATAATGATACTGTTTTTATGTCTTCTTTACACATTGAGTCTATCTTTGTCTATCTCTACCATCTCCTGGGGAGATTGACGATAGAAATGAATGCCTTGGAATATTTGGTAGTTCTCTACACAGAAATGATCTGTTAGCATTCAAATACCCTTGCTCATGTCATTTTCACTCCCACTGTCCTTGAGTCAGTCAAACCCTTATGAAGATTTTCTGAAGGTTCAGTGTTTATAAATGGGACTGTCTATATGGGAAAAACCCTTTTCACTGTTGCTGAAACATGACAAATCACTTTCTGAATCTGATGCTACTTTATATTATAATTCATAATAATTTATGAGGAATTGAAACATTTTTCTTGTCTGATAAACAGGACAGTCAAAAGGATGCCATGTAGATGGGCCTCAATCATTTGGAAAGGGAAGTGAAGGAAGTATCAGCATAGAGGGGTGAATGAGTAGTGCCTTAAGGAAAGGGAAATACTTATCCCTGTGGTTGGTCTTCTGCATCCTCTTGTTCAGCTTGGAAGAAGATACTTTTTGGAGTACACAAGAATGATAAATCATGTGTGCATCTCCTGGGTTGAGCTAAAATGCATGAAGTACTTTTTCCTTTTTTTTTTTTACCTAAGTGCATTAAATTGTTTTTTTGTTTGTTTGGTTTTTTGTTTTACTTTCTTATTGTCCCTACAATAGTCACATTTATATTGTAAAGGCAAAGTATTCACTAAGATAAGATTCTTAACAAGATGGTGGAAATGATTCCACATTGATTATTGACCTGTAAATCAGAGCCATGAACGATGAGATAGGAGAGCAAAGCATGGGACATCATAACTCAAACATGAAGCATAAATAGTACTTGAAATACCACCATAAGCAATAATAAATGAGAACAGTAGCATTTTTCAACTTGCATGCTCCAAGAGGCATTTATGTGTGTTTCATGGGATTAGAAATAGCTCCAGTGGTTAGAAATAGTACCATGATAACGTGGTGCTAACTCTGTGAATGTGCAGCTGCCACAGCAGTGAGCATTCCCTGACGGAGGAGCTCAGAAGTGGAGGCTGAAGGACACACTTCCTTAAAAACATCAGGACAAGAGCACTTGCTCAGAGTCACAATAAATGCCCATCTGACTTGGGATTCTGCCTCTGAGAGAGGGCATTGCATGTTTAGGGGAAAAAATATAATAAGGTTCCAAGCCCAGAGAAGTATTTTGCAGCATTCGTATCTTCTCGGCAATATGTCCTTGGTGCCATGTGGCTCTGAGCTGGAAGTCATGTTTTTGTGTTTGCTCCATGCTCTGTGGACACTGTTTCTAGCAAGCTTGACAGGTTGCTGTGTTATTAGAAACAAAGTATGTTAGACTAATAATCAGTATTTCAGCTTCTGTTTTCTGTTTTACTCAAAATGTAACTGAATTACCTCTCTTTTGACTTTTCTACAAGAGATGCGCAGATTGACTGAAAAACAGATCAGTTATATTTGTTTTATTTTTATGTGAGCTGGAGTAATTCCTAAATAATTACTCAATATGCTTGCCGCTACTTAATTTTTGCAATAACACCTTGTTCAAAATGATAGTTTCAAAGAAAGCAGTTTATTTCACTCTGTTGTGAAGAAAGTCCTGCTTAAGATATTCAGATATCGACAGTAATATTAAGAGAACAAATAAGAATAGGGTGTTCTTTTAAATTCATGTAGCTTAAGTAAGCAAGAAAGTCTGGAGAGATTAATAGGCTGTGGAAATAAGCAACATATTTACAGACTATTTGAAAAAAAATAGTACTTTTTCCCCTCTTAATTGTTTTCTTTGCAATGCAGGAAGCTCTTGACAGGGAGAAAAAATTATCTGTCTTAAATTAATTCTAACCAGTTAAGTGTAAGGTGATTAATATAACTTCTAGAAATAATTTTATACTCTTACAGCAAACTTGTTTAAAAAACTGAAATGATTTACAATCAGTTAACTTGAAAATTGAAATGAATGTGACTTGTCACCTATAGCTTGTGAATTGCAAAAGGATTGCTAAATATTTCTTTCAGTCAGGACTATTTTTCAAGAAAAAAGTATAATTTTTTTACTCCAAGAAAGGTAAGAGTTGAAAGTGAGCCTTTATAAATTCAGTTTTGAAATAAACTTAAAAGGAATAATGCAGTTCTTGCACATATTTGTGAGGTGATTATCACATCATTATGGAAGAATACAGAAAGCTGAAACCCTGAGAGGCAGGAGAAAGCAGGTAGGAGAATTTCTTTAAATTGAAATATTGATATAAATGAAGGCAAACTCTTCTTTGGCAGGGAGTAGTGTGCTTACATCTAACTTCCTGGGCATCAGCCTGCTCCAGACATCTGTCTACAGAGCAAATTCTTCTCCTAGATGGCTGCTGAAGCCAGGAATTGAAGCATAAGTCCCATGAAGAGCTCCACCAGAGGAGCTCAGCTGGGACTGGACTTATTTACCTTCTCCTGGTATGACTGTCACACTGCCTTAACTTTTTGGCTCAATGGACAAAAACCTGCTGAAAAGGTTGCAAAAATTTCCTGCCTTTGTTAAGTGCTGAAGCACCATTGACATTTTTCGGTCTTCAAAGACATACATGGAAGTTCAGAAAAGAATGAATTTCAGAAAAAGCAAAAGGTTTATTTATAGAGCAGCAGATCCTGTTTTGAGCACCCATGTGTTACACAGCACAGAACCAAAACCCACAGATTTTATTTTTTTTCTGTTTGATTCTTTGTATAGCTGCTCTGCTTACCAGATATAATCTGATATGGCACTGACTTATCAGATACCATATAATATATTTTTGAAAAATGTTCTTTTCAGGAAATTGGTGTTTATGAAGAATGCATTGGAATTGCAAAAATTATTATAGGAGTGAAACAGATTCCATGTATCCTGGGGAAGATATTAATAAATAGAGAGGAGAGCTTTTTGCAATGTATATGGTATTTTATCTGCATCCACAACACCATTGTGTAAAGCTTTTTGATTTTGCATCATTTGAATTTTTTTTGGAAGACATATATGTCATCATGATAGCACCACATTCTCTTGTTTAAAAAGAATGACCAATCAGAGCTTTTACTTATGTTTTTGATAAAATAATACATTAACTAATCTGCTTGGTACAAAGGAGAAAAGGTCTGCATATCTCCATTGTGTCATGTTTTTATCAACTAGGCGTGACAATTATATCAAACTCTTTGTGGCCAGGTAACTTTACAGCTCTTCTTCCAAAAGAAACTTAGAAAAATAGTGGCAATATAATGTAAATATCTAAGGCTACTGATCAATTCCTGCTTTGTTTACTTTGTTTAGCAGATCTGTTTGCACCTTGAGGATTTTAACCTTTGCTTTAATGTTTTGTCTTTTCAATGTCTGTGCTGTCTCTTTTGCAATTTGTTCTCTTTCTGATCTTTGAAATTTGAGGTCTGTCCTTGTTTCTTCCTTCTGTGGAAGAAGCTGCAGATGTCTCTTCTTTTTCCTTTTGGACTTCCCTGAGCAAGCTCAACAGGCATCCTCTGGATGGTTCTTAGCATTGGATTCAGCAGCAGCTCAACTGCTGAACGTCTTTGTATTTGGGATGTTTATGAATGTGCTCTCCTGTTAATGATATCACAGGGAGATCTGAACTTCATTCTTACCCTTTTAGGGAATTTAAAAAAGTTAACCCCTTCCACAGGACCATTGGGCTGCGCAAACACTAGGCTTGAAGTGATATAGGTTCATAATGTGATTTTAAAAACACACTTGAAAATGCATCAATCAAATTGCAGTTCATTATCAGCTGTTCCCACACTTGGAATGTCAGCAAGTCTCAATTCAAGCATGAGATTACTTCTTTAGCTGCTATATTCTCTAATAATACCACTTTTGGAAACTGTGAATAACAATATAGTATATCCAGACTAATTATGCCATTTTGTACCATTAATCTGTAATTATAGCCTATTTACATATTCAACATAAGACTGTTTTTTTATCATTGCACTACCACTGCATTCTTCTTGACTTGTTTATTACTAGGGAATATTTTCCTTTTCTATTTCTATATTCATTGCATATCCTTATCTACAGTTCTAATCTCTGTCTACATGGCCTCATGTTCTTTTAAAATATCAGCTCAATGACACCCAGTGTTTAATATATTTTTTAGTTTTTTAATAGGTACTCTAAATTCTGAAACTTTTAGGCTTATTTCTCAAAATCATTATTTAATTTATTAATACAAAATTTCAGTGGGTAGATTTTGTCCCTCACACAGTCATGATAAGATTGAAGCTTTACTTTGTTTAAGTATCAAGTGTGAATTTCCACAAAAGTTCTTTTTTTCCCTTCTTCAGCAGGAAAAGTAAATATATATATATATATATACACACACACACATAAAATATGTTTGTGACTTTTTATTTTTCACCTGAAGTGTTTTCAGTCTTTACCTCACAGCTGTGGCAGAGTGCTTCTGACAAATGTTGCAGTTTCCTGAAAAGACTGAGTAGTGTTTAATTTCTGTTTAAATTCTATTTTTACTTTTTTTCATGCTGATTCTTAGGATATACTCGCTACATTTCAAGATTTCCTTTCTTTTTTGTTTTGCCTATACAAAGATAGACAAAGCAGTTCATGATAATAAAATTGTAGTATCTGTCCAGTATTCCATTGCTCAGTTTTTCTTTTACAGCTTCTCCCAGCCTTAAAATGGCAAAAGAAGGAGTTTTGTTCCATTTTTAGTCTTTATTCCTATTGTTCTCTGGTTTCTAATTAAACATTGCATAGACCTGCACTGCATTTTTAGCTAAATAATTTCCAGTCTTTTAGGAAGGCATTGAATGTTCTTCCTGCTTGACTTAGCATATGTCATGCATATAGCTATTAAATTGCGTTTTGTTCTTTACCCCATTTTGAGGTTTCCTCATATGCTGTATTCTCACATTTCTTTAATATGGTAAGATAATTGATTTTCTTTTCGTTTTTTTGTCTGTGAGCCACTCAACAATGCAAAACCTCTGACTGGGAGAGAAAGTGTAAGACTCCTAAGTCTGTGGTGTTTCAGAAACTTAACTTTTTTTGTTCCTTTTATTTTTATGTGTCTCTTTTGAAGAGCTAAAATTCCTGCCTGAGCATCCTCTAGTTTCTTTGATACATTCTTAGAAAGCTGTGTTGAGTCTTTAGATGTCCCTTCATCCCTTCTTCAGTAGAGAGAGTAATGAAATGAAGACTTCAGCATCCCAGCTCAGCTTTTTCTAATTGCTGATGAGTTTCAAGTCTTTCCAGTAAATTCTAACTGATCTGTGTTCACTTCTGTTAATGTTATAGTTGCTGATGTTCATTATAGTGTTAAACATTGAGCTTTTCATTGCTTTTATAGTTAGGTTTTAGCAGGCATCCAGCTCATAGTCACATTCAAGATCCTGGAAGGATTTAATAGCAGCCAATACTGCTAAATAGTGTAAAACCTAATTCAAAACTCTACATGGTCAAAAGGTCAGTTATTTTGTTCACTCACATACCTTTTCTATTTACAACTCTCCATGATAAATGTCTGTTCTCTGTGAAATACCAGGCTTCCCATTTGATCTGCAGTGTAAAAGGCAAGTTCTCAAGGTTTGGGCAATTGCTCTTTAAATGATAATATTTAGAGTCTTCAAATGTATTTGATACTCATCACCCATACATTTCTAACCTGATTGACTGGTAATATCTATCATCATTTCAGAAAAAGCTCTCTGTGTATCCTAACTGTAATGAGTATCATCAAGCACTAAAAGTATTTGGTAAGGTCAGTTCTGTGTGGCTTAGGCCGGGCTGCTCTTTTCTAGAAAAAGAAATAGAGATTAAAAAATACATTAAGTTAAAAATCATACATCTTAACCCTACATAAAATATTTATGGGTAGTAAATACTTCTACAGAAGTGAGAAATTAATTTCAAACAATTTCAAACTCTCCATCCAATTAAATCATAATAAATAAGTCAATCAGCTCTACATAGGAAGGAATATACATTATTTTATGTTTTGGGTTATGACAGCTCTGATATCGCCAACAATCTTCATTGAACACTGCAAGACTGGGCATTAGCACTTATGTGGGAGAGGCAATGATACAATATTCTTCCTTTTTCTTTCATCAAAGTGAACTTTGTTCTGACATTGCCTGCAGGCTTGAGCAGAGGGCAGTCAATGCTCAGAAATCAGGACACTAAATTTAAGTTTAAAATTAAAATGTTCATCAAGATGGAAAACTCCTTACTACCCATCTTATTAACCTGTGAGATAATTCCACCAGTCAATAAATGAAAATGGAATGTGATCCTCAGTGGTAGTTACTTAAACTGAGAGAATTTTCTTTTAGCTAAGAATAACCTTAGAAAGAGTGGATACCAAATTGAATTCAGAAATGAGAAAAATACTCTTGAACCCGTCTTGTTGTAACTCTACTTTTTCTCCCTTGTGGGCAGTGCAAAACCTGTATGCTTTTAAATTTTAATTAAAACTTAGATTAGTTGTGATCATCTAATCTTCCCTTTGCTCTGCAGTGTCTGATCACTGTGTGTAAGTATCCAAAGTTTAATCTGCTTCTGGTCCTCTCAGATTTGACAGTCTAATTAAGTGCTCAACTTTAGCACTTAGTATATAAGCAATCCCACTTCATGTTTTGATATGATTTTAAATGAAATTGGTCACTTACCTGTTCTGCTGAAATATTCCTGAATAATTTTATTGTTTCATCTTTACTACTGCATTCATCTCCTGTAGGAAACAACAGATTTCCTTCCTGCATTATGCTAAAAAAATTATTTGAAAGCTCAGGCTACTATTGACAGTAAAGCATTACTGGCATCATTCTGGGGTGTACTAAAGACATTCCTTCAGCGTGAAAATTAATATATAAAAATGTGTCAACATACAAACACTGGCTCTAAGGCTGGTGGTTCATTGTTTGTAAAATCCACTCCATTTTTCTCCCCAGTAAGGTGACTGAATGAGATGTGCAGATACCTCTTCGTTATTCCTTGCACTTGACTTTGCCCTCCTCTCTGTTGGACTGATCTTAACTTTTCCTCTCTAATCTTTCACCTCATCCCAGGTTCTTCCAGACTAATTGTTTTCTTTTGAACTTTGGCAAGACATGCCATTCATGTCTTACTCTTAGGCCAGCAGCTAAGTGTCACAGAAAGCTGTAGCACAAGGCCTGTTTCCAGTTAAAGAAGTGCAGCTTACTTATGCCAGCTTGCTCATTGTGTAGACAGGTGACCCACATTCTGGTAATTCCAGCAGATGTTAAATGGATGGAGATGTTATTTTAATTGCTCTTAGCAATTCTGTTGAAAACAGGCTTGCATTTGCTTTATGGGAGCCAGCTTGACTCAATATAAATAGCTAAGGGGTTGGAAATTTACAAAACGGTTAATCTTCCACCTCTTCACTTTCCATCCCACTCCTCCCATCACATCCCATTGCATTTTCCCTGTCACATCCCATTGCATTGTCCCCATGAGTGTTGAATTCAGTGGTTCTTGAGGCACTTTGCCACCCTGGCTTGACTCTGCAGCTGCTGAACCCACACTGGGAGCTCCCATGGGGTGGAGAGCCCCAGCTCACACACACAGGCCCTTTGCAGCCTTTCTCTTCTGGGGCTCTTTATAAACAGTAGGGAAACAGGCACTTTTAGGGTGCCTAAAAAGGTGTAAATGCAGCAAATTGTAGGATGAAATGAATCATATCTTTGATTTCACTGACAATATTGCTTTAGCTGTCCATTGACTGGGGAGTCCCAGGCTGATTACCTCTGTCTTTCATTTAGTCACATAAATTTGGTCTTTTGTGTCTCCCTGAGTGCAGTATTTAAGTTCAGCCATGTTCCAGACCCTGTGGAGAGGTGTTTAAAGGAATTCCCTTGTGCTCTAAGGATAAGTAGCTTCTGGATACAGCTTCAGTAGTCCTATTCAGACTGAACAGAACCTGAGAAATGATTTTAAATTCCCAGTGCCAGGGTCACTGAAAAAAAAAATCAACTTTGCTGCAGTTTGCTCTGGCCCTTGCTCTTGCAACCTTTTAATTATTTTTCTGGAATCCTCTGGGCACTCATCAGTTATCCATGTAGCAGCATAAACTAATCAGTGCTCAAATTCTGACCTTTGTTGAATAGGAGGGGCTCAGGCAATTTCTAATCCTGCTGTGTTATTTTGGCATTGACATGAACTTCTTTGTTCAATTTATGCTAGAATAGATCCTGGGTTTTTCTTGAACTTCAGTTGGACAGATCATGGTACAGGTCCTTGCCTGACAACTGATAGTCTGAACTCATCTTCACTGGGAGAAGTTCTGCTTTTAGCCTTGAGAACATTCTTGTGATCTTATAATTTCACTTATTTTTCTACTTCACTACTTTTTTTGGAACTAGGGACAAGATACACCTGTTTGCATGTCTTTCATATTTTAGTGACCATGTTGTGTAATATTATTTTTTGTGGGGAGAAAAAGCTATTTTACCTTTATAATTTTCACATAAATGCTGTACAAGCAGATCTGTTGAAATAGTCAAACTGCAGTATTTTCCCTCTTAAAAAGAAAGGAGGTCTGGAATGTCTTTATTTAGTATTTATTTCATTAATTTAAAAATATGGCACCTTTCTCTGTTTCTATGTTAGTCATTCTTTGCTAAAAGAATGCATTGATTTTTATAATAAAACCTGCCATTTTAAGTGCTTGCACCTCCATGCTATTTCACTGAGCAAGATGCAGCTGAGGGTGGGTGATGCTAAAAAGGAAATGACATTGATTTTCTACTTTTGTCATACAGGAGTATTTTAAGATGTTCCTCTTTATTTTAATTTTCTTTTCCAAGCATTCAAGAAAAATAGGAGAAAAACAACTCGGAAGTTCAAGCTGAGGATGCTGGAATCAAAACATGCCTGAAAAAAATGTCCTTATTTTCTGGAGGATCTGTGCTAGGACATTGGAAGAGTTGGATGAACTGCCTGTTCCCAACCCAGTTTTGCAATGGTGTGACCACCTAGGGCTCGAGAGATCCAAGGGCCAGAATGGAGTCTCTCGCTTTCCCTCTTGGATGGCTGAGCCGTAGGCCAACAAGCTCTTCATTTAATATGTAACTCTTGAAGAAGTGGAACAATGTTTTTTTCTGGAAAGCAGAGTATTATTAACTCCATATGGCTTTTTGCTATTATGCTTCCAATGACTAGTGGCATAGACACTGTTTGCATCAAGGACAAGGTAGAAGTGCAGCGGTTTCTCTTTATCTATTTTGCACAGGTATTATTTTATCCATTTTTACAGGTCGTTTTTTAAAAAAATAATTTCTCTTTCAAAATTTTCTTCTGCAAAAATAATTTCCCAAATGTATCTACTTAAAGGTCTGGCTAGCTGAGTCTGTGTCCTATGAAAATGTGCTTAGGTAAGTTGGTAAGATGCTTTTACAGGAAATTCCGGATATGAAGATCCGGTATGATATCAGAAACCTGGTGAAACCTTTCATTTGAGTCAGAGCATTTATAACCTTTTTTAGGAGTTTCCAAAACATCCACCACTCTGCTCAGATGCTACAACTTCAGTGGTGCAATGAAGAGCGAGCAGCAGGTGGAGCGTGCGTATTGATTTTGTCACTGCAGGACTTGGAATGCTACAAAGCAGAATTTAAACAAAATGCAGGAGCCCTGAGAGTAGTGTCACCAGTTTTGAGATGGAGAAAAAACATCCCGAGGCTATTATCCCTGTTATGAATTGTAGTGTGGACTTAGCATTTCCTTCCTGGTGGTGCTTGCTGTGTTACTCTATACTCTGAATAATGCATCTTATATTTTACATGTTCTCTTTCAATTTGTGGAGGATTCATCAGGTGTATGTGTCTATTTTTGAGAGAAAAAGTTACTCATCTGGGGTTGAATTGCAGATATGTAGAGAATAATCATCAGTCTCCTCACCTGCTTTGCTATGGTGCTGATTAATGGATTTAAGTTCAGTATTTCTAGGTTTAGTTGTCATATTAAGAGTGGTCTGTTGTTGCACAAGTGATATTGACATTCTTTACAACTCATGAAATACCTACTATATGAGATTTAAGGAACTTTACATCCAATTACAGTACATCCTTCATTTCCAGGCTTTGGAATTGCTCAGCTTTGTTTTATTGAGTTAGGCAGTAAAAAGCCAATCATTGCAGAGTGCATGTACGTTTGTAGGCTGCTGTATGTTGGGAGGAAGCTTCACTTTTTCAGTAGGTTTGCTGTAGCTGGGCCACGCACAGTAAGGGATCTACATGTGTTCATTCCAATCAGGATTGGTCTCACACAACACCAGTTAAGGTTACATGGCTCTTTGGGCCAAGAATTAGCTTGCAAGTCATAGCTTTAAGATTGTGAAAATTACATTCTCAACCGCAGTAATCATTTTCATTAATCTCTGTATCTATTTGCAATGTTTACATGTTAAGGATGAAGGGTCTCTGAACCTTTGGTCATTCCCTTCAATAGTCCAGCATTGCATCCAGTGTTTCTAATACTGAGCATTGTGAACTTGACCTGCAGTAGGATTCTTCAAGGGGTTCTTTGAGTTCCTGGAGTGACTCATTTCTGTTTGGCTTCCCCATGGGTTTCAGAACAGAATCCAATTTACTTTTATGTCTTGGCAAAGCCGGGAAAAGACTTTGTCAGACGATACCTGGAAGATGCAAAAAGCACAGTCCCATCATGTAGCTGTTTTTTTTTTTTTGGTTGCAGATGAGTCTGAAATAAGTTTTTATTGACACTACTCCACGGCAACAAAACACCATTAGGCTTTTGTAAACATATGTAAACGTGTAAAGAAATATTTACAATTGTCCTACCCTTCCTTTTTAAGCCATTAGGTCTGCTAACATATTTCTGCAGACTGAAATAAAAAGCCCAGAAGCAATTGTCTGGTTTAGCCAGCTAACAAGTCTGGATAAGTGTAAAAACCCTTGCTCTGGGCTGGTAAATGATGAAGTGCAGTGTTAGCTCAGGTGATTCATCCAGCTGAACATTCTCTTCTGGCAGTGATTGGTAGCAGATACTTTGGGGTAGAGTGAAGAAGTGTAAGACACCAAAAAAGTATAGAATAAGCTTTTTCCTTGTATCACTTCTGAAACTCAGATTTTTTAGGGACTTCACAATTCTTGTATTTTACTAAGGAAAGACTACTTGTAGTACATAGAAGCAACTAAAAGCTGCTGTTAAAGCAAAGAAGCCATGATGTGATGAAATAGGAGGAAAGATGAGAAATAATTACATTTTGTCAGCAGAGGGTTCCCTTAAAATGCTTTATAGAGCAGTGATAGTCTTTGAATTCAGTCTCTGAATATTAGTGACATTTTTTTTGGATTTGGTGGGTTGCTCAAGCAAAAAATCCTTATTATTCAGATTGATTCTTGATTCCTCTCAAGAAAATGATACAGCACATTTTTGGGATCGCTGTTTTGTTTTTCATTAAAATAACTTCTAAAATAGTTAATAGTTTCCTCTTTTGGCCAGGACCTCCAAAGTTCCTTGTGAACAACCTCTTGGCATCCCTCAAAGGAGGCTAAATTATTCTGAAGTAAAGTCACAGCTGGAAAAAGTTCTAAATTTCCAAGGACAAGCTGCACTGGTGCCAGAGCCCAGGGAGAGCTACTCCTCCACCTTCTACACCAGAGGACACTTTCTCCTTGATTGTAATCACTGCAGCATGACGTAAATGAAACCTGGATCTAGTATTTATATCCTAATGTGGTTTTTTTATGCCTATCAGGAGTAAAGATTGGTTTTCTTAATAGATTGACCTAACTAGTTTCTGGAAGGTTTGTAAGTGATGATATGCACAGTAGGAGCATGTTTCATAGGAGACTTGCTTTAGGTTTTCACAGTGGTAGACCACTGGGCCACTGTCCCAACATCACTTTTTGGGATATCACATAGCTACATCCACTGTATCTTTTGGATTCTTCCTTTGGCTGTATCACCACTGGTTCTCATTATGAATTTTTCCTACATCATATGTTTGTGCTTTTAATGGAAAAGGAAAACACCGGCATCTTCTGGATTGGGCAGGGAAAGAGATGAACTGATTTCACTGAAATGATGATAATATGAAAAAGTACAGGAAAGTTAACAGGAAAACCAAATCTGCCATGGACCCATTCCAAATTCTGTTTTGGCAGCCCAAGATTAACTATGATCCAGCTGTGGAAAGGACCCAATTATTTGCCCCTTAATCTTTTCCAAACTAAGTTCCTGGAAGCTGCATTCCATCTGCCTTGAAATCTGTGTCTTGGCTTATTTTTCACTAAGAAACTCTACAGCCTCTAAGGATGGAGAGCTTTGGGATTCAGAGTGACTGTGCCATATGATACATCATTAGAATGCTAGAAAAGCTGTTTCTTTATGAATGGTATACTAGTAGATAATCTAATAGGTTCCATTTACTCTTTAATTTCTTACATTTCTGTTAATTAGTATCAAATTCTGGCTGAATTGAAATACTGCTGTTGGCCCCATTTTCCATTGCTGTCTCTGGGATTGAGCTTCATTTTTAATGTTCTGTAGTGAAATTTCATTACTCTAGGAAAAAAAAAGTATTTTTACTACACCAAAAAAATGGCATTGTTTTTTACTTTCTCTATTTTTTTCTTTATGAAATCAGTGACAAAGCTGATGTTTAGGATGAATTTTTTGGAAACATTAAAGTAGCAGAAAGGCAGTGTTGTGAACCTGCCAGAAGAAGTGTACCAGTGTATTCCAGATGCTGTCCCACAACGGTTTAGCAGGATCTGGGCTAACTGTGTCTCCATTACCTAAATTCTCTTTGTGGTCATTGCTAGGGCGTGTTATTTTGACAAGATGTCTTTTTAGGAAACTTTTTTGGTTGCCCACTAACTCTCTATAAAACTGGCTACCTGTAGGAAGCATAAATTGGTAACAGGTGCTCTTCTCAAGGTGTTTTCATCAGTTTTGTTTGCCCAATGAATTTTTGAAGAAGAGCCCACATATGAGCAAGTTTTGCTGGGGGTGTTCTCTGCCTCCCTTCTGCTTGGAGAAGGTGATATCAGTTCATTTGATGCTGTCCACAGCAGAGCAGGCACATCTGGATGGGAGAGGAGGAGTGTTAAGGGTCTCTTTGTGCTGAGGAGGAGTGTTAAGGGTCTCTCTCCCTTATTTTCAGAGATGTCAGAAATGTTCCAGTATCTCATAAAAACATGTTGCCAGGCAAATAATGCAGAACTGAATTAGTCTGACTATTTTGCTTCTGTGTTCCTGTTGAAGAAGCAGGTTCATCTAAATGAGGCAGCATAAACATGAAGCAGAGTGTTTGGGCTTAATGTTACAATTTATGAAAAAAACCTTAACTGTCAAAGACTTAAAAGGTTCAGCATCTGCTGTATCATATACTGCCAGCCTCTGCGGGGGAATCAGGGCAGCATTTTCCAGAAAAGCAACATTAAGATAAAAGCACAAGTGAAGTTAGAATCTTTCTTTTGTATTTAGAAAGTTTGCACTGAAGGATGACAGATCATTGAACATATTTTTCCCCACTCTTCCCAATTTTAAGGCTCTCCCCCATTTAAAATGTTTTTTGTTTGGTTGGGTTTTTTGGTGGGTTGTTTTTTTTTGTTTGTTTGTTTGGGGTTTTTTTTAATTTTTTTTTTTTAATACATTACAGTAAAATCTGAGCACCTTTTAATTTTCAGTATTTGTGTTTTCTATCTCTGGTAGATAAAGAATTAATGTTATCCTCATTTCACAGATGGGACATGGAAGGAGTAAAGGGTCAGGTTCACAGAGATATGTAAATATTTATATTTCCATTGATTTCAGTAGCAAGTCTCCTACCTACATAAGATGCTTAAATATGTTTTTGGTCACGGACCTTGGTGATTAGCTGACATTTTACAGGAAATCAGTAGTGACACAGGGATCTGAACCCTCTAGTGTTCTTTGAGTTCATCTTTTTTTGCTGTGTGCTTGCTGAGATTATGTGAAGTCTAAGCCTTCCATTCTCACCAAGCTGGTTTTAGCATAATGGGACAGAGGTAGAGAAAGCTGCTTTGATAGCTGTTTGCCTTGGGCATTATAAAACAGAATTGACTTTAAAAAGGCATTTACAAGTGACCTAGTGCTTTCTGGGAGATGGGCACTGCTGTTGGATCAAAAGTCAGAGGAGATACAGCTTTGGGACAGAACTAAAATTTCTCTGTACTGCTAAAAGAATCAATATCAGAAGAATTGCAGTGGGGGGGTGGGTGAGGGGAGAGCAGAGTAGGTAAAAATGATAATTTCTGAATATTTATAACCTCTCCTGTGCTGTTGCACAATTGAAAGCAAAGGAGGTGGAGCCTGTGTTTGTAATTAAACTCTAATTCTCCAGGTCAGAGGGTAAGGTGACCTGCCTGCACTATCTGCTTTTCAGGCCAACATATGGTGTGATTGATATTGGCTCTAGAGGGGCCCTCATACAGCTGGAATGCTAGGGATGTGAATGTGATATCAGTTCTCTAGGGAGAGCTGTAAATTTAACATTGGGGGATAAAGTGAATATAGTATCAATAAAAAGATATTGCTGCTATTTTTGTCACCTGTGCACTGACACTTGCAGCATTGGCAATAACGTGCAGGTCAAAACACCTTCCAAAATGTGATGAAGAACTTACTCTGTTCTTCAGTTTCACCACTGGGAAACACAAATCTGATTTGAAAATAAATAAGTAAGGTCTCTTTCTTCCACTTTGATGTAAGAGCTATTGATACGGCAACAAAGGTTACTTGAATTAATTCTGGAGAGGAATGTAAATACCAAAGTGTAGGATAACAGGATAATTATATTGATTGTTACAGTAAGGGTATTTCCTTCTTCTGCATGAAAAAAATTAGTCTTTTATGTGTTAAATATGAAAAGGAAGAGTAAAGAAAAGACTGTTTAAAAAACAATGTAAAAAAAGTGGGAAAAATTATAGAAAAATCTGCCTGCCATCAAATGTAAGACCTCTGAGTTCAATAAGGTACAGGATGCAGGCTTACTGTTTTAAATTGAGGTTGAATTAGTCCTAAGAACTGCTTTTTTGTAGTCCTTTTCATCTTGAAGGATAAGATTATAATTACTTATTTAACATCTATATCTTTATAGGTCTTTGATTCCTAAGGCGAACACAATTGTGAAAAGTAAAGCAAACCTCTTTTGGTTTCAATTAGGCAGATTTTTTTTTTTAAATCAAAAGCAGTGAGTGAAAAATTAAACTAATAAATTCCAAATAATAGAATTTTAATTCTTTTAACAAAACTCTGCAGTATTGTCATAGTGTTAGAAGCTCCTCTGGTGCACTTTGTGTTGTATGCTACGGAACAGGCTCAGTACAGCCAGATTCTGGAGAACCTACAACTTCTGAGACAACAGCCAGACCCTAAAGAGCATCAATGCAGCATATGGAAACTTTGGAACAATGTGGGTTGGCATATGGCAATTTTGCTATGGCAGGAACCCTACATGGATGAGGAAAGGGTGATATGTCTTTGCATGCACAATTCATTCTGTCACGAGTTGAACATACAGCTTTAGGCAAGAATATTAGATACCTCGAGTCTGCTACGTACAAAGGCATTTTTCTCAGTTCAATCACTTCTGTACTTTCCAAGTGATTGGTGATAGGAAATCAGTAGGTTATACCCGGGGTTTCTGGCTGATTTTTCCTTCCATCAAAAGTCCAGAAAACTGAGAACTTATCTGGGGATTTTAATGGTGGAAATTCAATACTGCAGCCTCATTACCATTCTGTTATGGATTCCCTTCATCCGATATCTTGATATTACCACTTAGAGCAGTAAAATGGTTTCAATTTATTAAACTAAGTGTTTAGTTGGAGAAAATCAAAAGTGCATGCTAATGTCACTGTATTGACAACCCTTCATCCTCGCTGTGGAGCTGCCTGTATTTATGTTACTGTTCCATGTGAGCTTCTTAAAACGTTGGAGGCTGAAGCCATGGTGAAGACATTTCTGTCAGATCACTGCTGCTTAATTAGACAATGTTGCTTTCAACAATTCTGCTCAATAGTTGTACTCTTAAAATATCAGACTTTTCCAGGGACCTGTGTACATTGTGACTTGTGTAATATGCTCTCCAGCCTGAGTATTTATGAAAATTCAGTGTACAGATATTCAGAATGATTTTAAAAGTCTTCTTTTCAGTTAGAAAACTGGCAGTATAGAGGGCTTTGATTTCCCTGGTTTTGAAACATGTTTGCACATGTTTTCTAGAAATAAAATATATATGTTGCTAACTAATTGGCTGAGGCTTGATTGACAGACCAAAATATTTTTAATTGCAAATCCTAAATCTAATTTAAATCTCATTTCATCTGTTCTAAGGAAGCTTGACTGATTAAAGGCATTTAATTTCACTGCCACGCAATGGATATGATTTTAGTGCCACCTTTTTTTTAACTGGCTTTTCAATGCCAGCAATGCAAGTGACGCCTGTAGACCTGAAGGGAGACAGGGTTATATAGTCTGAGTACAAAACTTCAGTGTATTACTCACAAATAGAAAAGATAAAAGTTAAAGAATAAAACAGATTGGTGCTTGTCTCCTTTAAAATACACCTTGAAACGAACTCAAAAGAAGTTATCATAAAGCGTGAGTGTCAACATCTATCAGAAGAACAAATGTGTTCGGGTGATGCTAGGTATGAATGGAACTCTTTTATTTCTGGGTTAACAGGCTTAGATTTACTGCAGGTGATCTGGATTTCCTTATTATCATGTAATTTGGGCAGTATGAAGGAAGTTATAGTTAAGATCTCTGAGTGAGGTATGCTTTGGAGAAAGGGATAATATGATAATTGTAGTAGCTGAGATACTTGATAAAAAACAGCCAGGTTTCTGACATGTCAGCCTTTCTTCTAAAATAAATAGAGAAGGGGAACAGGCACAGGAGTTGGAGTGATGTGCCCCTAGGTGGGGACATACTGTCAAGGCATTGAAGGAACTATGTTTTGCTATTTCCCCTGCACTGATTGTTTTGTGGGTGAGATTTTAGCCTCTAATGTTGACAGTCTGGCAGAAGTCATATAAATCTTTCTGGGGAAGAAGGAACGTCTCTGTTTAAGTGTTAGGAGAAAAAAAACCCCAACAACTTTCTATACATGGAATTCTGTACGTGGAATAAAAATGCAAGTTGCAAATTGATCAGATAAATGCACTGGTTCACCTAAATCTGTGTACTTAGCTTGTCCAAGGAGGTGGGGAAACTCTTATTCCTTGTTGTTTTGTCTAAGTCTGTATCTCATTTCTGACAGTGTCAGGACAAGATATGTGAAGGAGACTTTGGAGGTTGTGTAGATTCTGTAATTTGGGCATTTCCCCCTCCTGTGGTAACTGGCTCTGAAAAAGTGCTACAGGACAGGTGTCTCCTGTTGTACAAAGAAAGTCTCTTGTTCCTGTTTGATAGAACCTTGAATATCTTTGTGTTTACTCAAATAAATGGCCTATGTTAGTCCCCTACCAGAATCATTGAGCCGAGTATTAGTGAATTCCTCTTAATTTTTTTTACCTGATGTGACTTTGCTGTTTGTTTTTTTTTAACATAGCATTGCAAGGATGACCATTGCCTGCCCATTGCATTCATTCAGCTCAGTCATTCATTAAGTTTTGAATTTGAACAAAAGGCCAAGGTCTGAAATACCTTCAGAGGCTGAAGGTATTTGTGGCTGGCCCAAGGAGAGCTCTCAAGTGAATACTTCCTTGATGTGTTTGGCTGAGTGATACAGATATTTTGAAACCAGCCACAAGATGCAGGGGAGAAAGACAAAGGTGTAGGGAAAGACAAAGATGCAGGGAAAGACAAAGAACATTTTAGAAGAATGAGAAAGGTAAATATAGGTGAGAAATACAGATTCTGGCGTAGGACCTGTGGTGACTTAAAGAAGAATGGGACAGAATTGAATGGTAAAGCAGCAGAGAATACTTGAAGTGAGTTGGTGTTTTGGTGGAGGTGGGATATGAACCTTAAGGAATAAAGGCTTCAGCTTTTTTCTATTTCTTTAGCCATTCTCATTGTCTGGTGTCAAATCTGTCATTGTTTGCTTTTAAATAAGCAGGCCAGGGCTGCTCAGAGTATTTTAGTGGGGCCATTCAGATGTTTCAATATTCTAGGACAAGTAGCAGCCTTCCTGTGCTCCTGTGTGCATAGTTGTGCATATTGAACCTTTCCATTTATTTCCCTCTGAAAGAAGATAATTAAATTTGTTCCCAGCAATGTATAACTATAGGTTATTTTGTCCAATATATACAAATTTCCATTTTTCAGGAGTTAACTTTGTCTTCTCAGATTCCCACATGTTATCAAGCAGCTGATCTTTCACAATATTGTCAGAGTTTCCTTAATTTCAGGGTATGTACTAACTGTGAAGATGGCCATACCACCTGTCACAGCTCCTTTATAGACCATTAGTAAATAATTCAAAAATTCTAAAGGACCTTATATGTAAGCAAGTGAACTGAAATAGAATCAAAATGTATGTAATTGTAAATGCAGGATAAAAATGGAATTCTACTGATTGCTATTTTTAAGTTAATTATCAACATTTTTCATAACATAAGTGTTTATTGGTAGCAAGTGAAAATTTATTGATGGAAATATTTAAAATAAATAGCAAGGAGGAAATCCTTTTGCATGTGACTAAATCTGATTAGAATACTTTCGGCCAATCATTTCTTGAATCTACTCTCTTAAAATCCAAGGAAAAAGAGAGGCAACAAGTTTGTGGCAGTCACAACTGAGAGTGATACCCCTCCCTCACCAGAGCTGCCCAGTTCACCATTTACTGCCTCTGCTAAAATTATCCTGCACTTGGAGACTCCTGGAAATGGATATTGGAAGGAGTTTCCTGACCTGTATCACTGCAGCAGAGATCCAGTGCAGCAGCAGCAAAGGCAAATTTAACCCCTATTCATATAGCTCCTTTCTCACTAAATGAAGATGTTCTTTGGGAAACATAGTGCATTTGACACTGTATTTACCATTCATGTCTACTATGAACAGAATTATTTTATAGACAGACACATTGTTCTCTCACATATTAATTTTTTTAAATGCATTTCACTTCTGCTGACAAGCTATTAAAATTCAACATTTAAATGTCACACTATGGCATGTAATTTGCTGTCATGAAAACAACTATGGATTTATTTTCTGGTGAGATTCTCGTTAGGTATTGAGCAATATGTCAAAACGAAAAAGTGTCATGATTTCATAAAAGGGGGAGGGGGGGAAGGAGAAATCCCCAAATGGTATGGAATATAAAAAATTGTCTGTATTTATAGGAAGAGATTCAATGGCTCTGGTTATTATTTTTTTATATTTTGGAAAAGGAAACATAATTGTTCTGGTGGGTTGGAGTTTTGATATAATTCTGAATATGTCAGACCAATCAAAATGTAAGAGGTAATTATTGAACTTGAGTTCAGTCAGCTCTTGAATGGAGACCACCAGTGACAAACTGAAGATGATATAGAAAGCAGTTGTCTTGCTGCTGTTTCACTTTATCTTTTTTTCTTCTTTCTGAGTCTATTTAACATTAAACTGATAATCCAGCAGGGCTCTAAAGAGGAGTGTGCTCTTTCAGACACAGATGCCACTGCAGAGTATAATGCCTTGATCCCCTCTGGATTTTAAAGATGATAGACACTTTTTGCATGAAGCAGCACATAAATTTCAGTGACTGACACAAACTTAATTTGGACAATTTTCTTTACCGAGTTCCTCCCACACCCGTATAAAATCCATTATATTTATTTAATCGTTGCCCTTATCAGCTGTTCAGATTTGTTTTATTCTATCAGACAGGCACTGTATTCCAGCCCTCAGAGGGCAACATATTAATTTCTGCTGAAAAAAACCTGCTATAATTTTCCAGTGTTTTCATACTAAAAGTTGTTGGTAACAGTAATAAAAATTATTTTATGCTTAATACTTAATGTTTGATTTAGTAATATTTTGAAGGTCCAGCTAACAGCTTATTTTTCATTCCCACGTTATCCATAGAAATTGCTTTATTCCTTTCATTTTAGTAACACTAAAATATATCTAAAATGAAACCAAATAACGTATTTGTTATTTCAAAATATTTTCACTGAAAACTATTTTACATTATGTACAATAACATATTCAATAGCAAAAAATGAGATTGCTTTCTTAGATAAATGTTATATTATCCTCCAGGCTTCTGTAAACTTCCCCCCAAGTGGGTTTTCTTTTTTTTTTCCCTCTTCTGTTTTTCATTTTTACTGAAGCTCTAACAGTATGCACAGCTCTGATGTGACTACACAACAGATTTTCATGTAAAAAGTACTGTGAAAGATTTTTAGTAACTTTTTTTTTTACTGTCAGGTTACCCTGTCTTTCAACAGTCCTTTTAGAAATTCTCTTAAAATGTGTGTGTCTGGTGTCAAGAGCATCAGATCCAGGCAGGGATGGGCAAGCGTTCAAAATGACCTGTCATTGCCAAAGGGAAGTGGCAAAGAACATTGTGCTGCTCTGAAAGAAACCTGCCCATGCTAAAGTCTGTAAAAGTCACTGTATAACCACATCCATAATTTTTTTTTAAATGAAATTGTGAATTTTATTTTTAATACAAAATAATTTTTAGAAAAGTTTTAAGAATTAACATTAATACTATTGCCATGGTTGTTACAGAACAGTCCCAACATGGCTTTTGCTTTTCAAGTCCTTTAACACTGTGTTACAGAAACCAAATATCAAACAGAGAACAAAACCTGGCTTGTCTATGGAGAGGTTCCTGCATTATACAAGCTGCTGGTTTGAGATGGGGCCCAGGGATTTGGCACCAAGGCCACTAACCTGGTTTTTGCAGGCAAAGAAGCCATCATGGAGCTCTAGAAAGTAGTTGTAATTGTTAGTGGAGTTTATGAGCAAAGCTCCTTTCCAAGGCCTCATTGGTTGCTTTTGTAACAAAATTCTGTTGCAGTTCTAGCAAAGGTTTTGTTCTTTGAGAAGAAACAAGTCCAAGTCTGGTATTGGCAGAATAGATACAGAGATAAAGGGAAGAGATTGCCATACTCTGCTTTTAACCAGGAAAGGGAAATATGATAAAATGAGAGCCACAAAGCATCTGATCCCCTTTTCAATTAAACCTTAGCTTAGGTTTAATTGGTGGGCTCACTTGCACAAGATTTGGAAGAGCCAGTGAGAAGCAGCAGGCAGCTGTATGAAATCTCACTGTGATTGCAATAGGGCTGCAAGGTTGATGGGATGAGCTCAGAACACTCTAAATGAAGTGTTTATTCTCCTCCTCCATCTTAGCCCTGATTTTCTTTCCCTTTACTGCCATTGAGAGGAGCATACCAATGTTTTTATTAACAGGTCAGCAGGTTCATCTTTCAACATGCTCAGCTACTTCAAGTGAGTGAATCCAGGTAGAAATTGTAATGTTAAAAAAATTAGTTAAAATGTCCAAGATGTTTTTGTCTTCATTAGAGAAGTAGAGTATGCTTTTATGTCTTTGCATCCTGGTTAGCTACTGAACAATATATGGGGTTGAATGGAATTCAGTATAACCGTGTCAGCATAGTGCTGCTCCTGGGTTAATTAGCCCTGCTAAGATCTGCAATGTTTTGTTTTGTACACATTATAACTTTGATAGTGCCAACCTAAGTATCTCTTAATGGTAGGGCATTTATTGNCACCTCTGCTTGGCAAGCTCTGCTTTGACACTGAATATGTGAAAACACATTTCATTTTACAAGCATAATTTTTTATTTCAGGGGACTGGTTTTGGGTTTGTTTTGGTTTTTTGTTTTTTTTTTTAAGAGTGATGAAAAAGAAGATTTGTCAGTGGTAAGTGTTCATCTGTTCAGGTCTCTAAGGATTATAATGTTATTGCTGTCTAATTGATCCAAGCCTTTGCACTGCCCATGGTGGCTCGGAAGTGCCCACCAGGGAGAGGCTGTGATTAGAGCCACAGCCCTTTTACTTTTCACAGAGCACTCTGCATCCCAAAACACCACCTTTTTCCTCCCAGTTACATGGCATAGACTGATAGAGCTGTCTAAATACTGCAAATGAGCTCCTTGCTACACTAACATTCTTTAGGAGTCATAGATTATATTCCCAGGCCTAAAGCTGTTTACTGCATCCACCATCAATACCACTAAATGGTAGTTCATCTAATCTGCTTTAAGGGACACAAGTGAATTTTGTAAAAGTAGTCTCAGATAAATGATTGTACAATATACATTATTTCTCCACAGTTATTTATAAATATATTTTAAGGAAAAAAATATTGTGGGAAAAAAGAGTAACAAATGAACATTGTCATGAATGCAGTGACACTTCACTTGTAGAAGTATCAGAAGGTTTATTGACATAAACCAGCAATTTAATGCAGTTTGATAGTAAATGCTACACTGGTTTAACAAGATTCAATGGCAAACCACAGTTGATTATTGACTGCATAGAGGACAGGGTCAGACAAAACTGCCAGGAAGACCCTACCATTGAGTAACAAGGCTTATAAAGCACACCCTTGTGTTCTAAACTCCTTTCTGAGGGGAGTTTGGGTGTGGCTGATTCAAGACTTAGTCCCAGGCTTGGTTAGTGGTTTATTCTAAGGATTATGTGTGCACATTAATCCTTTATATCACTTAGCTAAGACTCCAGAGTCTCAGCACTCTTATTTCCAATTCACTTACTGAGTACCTGGTGTGATGCATTCTCTCAGTTTTGATGTGTAGCCTTGAGAGGTATCCCTACTCAAGGGCAAATCCTGGCATGGAGGCCACTGCTGTGCAGAGCTCAGTGTGCCCTGGGCTGTCCCTGTTTGTGGAATAAGATGATTGATTTATAGTCATATTCCCATTCCGGACGTATTTCAGCTGGCGTATGCTCAACTAGTCCTCAGCTGTCAAGTAAGATGTTTGGCCTTCAGCTATTTTGTTTTTTTCTGTCTTCCCAAAGTCCAGCTCAAGCTAGATGCAGCCAGCATGACCACCACAGGTGGCTATTGCTTAAGCAGGAAAGGAAGGGGAGGGGAAGGACCACACCACCACAACATTACATTAGCTGGGAAGCATCACATTCATTTAATCAGGCACTGCCTGTGTTCATAGGCTTGCATAATAATGTTTTTAACTGCATGAACACATATAAAATTTTACTATTTGACAGTCTTAGTTCAGAACTAGAGATTTATTTCCTCACCTGAAAAGTAACAGGTGATTAAGATGACTGGGACTGAGCAAGACCTTGGTTCTGAAAGGCACAGGAAAACTCCAGTCCAAGCAAAGAACATCAAATCCTAGCAGAAACTGCTTGTCATTTTGCAGGAGGGACCCTCTGTGCCTTAAACTGAATTATAGAAATCTGTGTCAGGGAGAAATGCTCTTCTGTCATGGGCATGGCAATAAAGTAAATATATCTAAACAAGTTCGTTGAAACATTCCACAGACTTTTTTGCAAGATGATGCATTGTTAGATGAAAGAACTGCTCAATGCCAGCTTTTTTTCCCCCCCAAGAATTACTAGCAAGATCAAATCTAAAATCAAATTGCTTTCAGTACAAGATAGCATGATAGTTCATTTTTTTGGTTTATTTTCTATTTTCAGACCTCGTTCTTTCAGTTTTAGTGCCATTCCAAAGAGCAAAGATGCATATAAAAGGAATGGTGAGATTTTGGCATTCTCTTGAAATGACAATTAGGGTACTGAAATTCTTTTTAAGAAAGAAAAAGGAGTAATCTTGGAATCCCAAAGCTAGAAAACATTATTCCAAAAGGAATTCACATTTTGTGAAGTGGGGATAGGGTGAAAGCTCAGAATAGAAATTGTAATCTAAGAAAAATGAGTGTATGTGGTTCTGTTTCCTGCTGACTTGTTAAAATGAGACAAAGTTTTGAGGCCTATGGGAAGGATGGGGAGAAATCCAGAGAAATGTGAGAGTCTGATGGAGGTTTAAGCTTTATGGTCATTATTTTAAATTGTCTTTGAAAGTATTTTCCCTCAAACAAATTGTGCAACTGTCATATTTAGGTGGCCTGTGCATTTACAGTGAGATGCACTGGAAAGGAAGTTATAATTCTATTATTTTGTTTGTTTTCTTAACTTTTGAGTAATGTGGAAAAAATGTACCAGTTTTTTTATCCTAACTTGGAATAAATGAAATCAGGAATGTCATTGTAGCAGTATTGAGCCAGAGCAAATTGCAGGACAATGCATTTAGAGTAGAACTAATCAAATATTGGAAATTTTCATCTGTGAGAAATCTTCCCATCTCAAAGACATTGTCTTGGGGCATATGGTTTGGGGGGAAACTTTGATAATTCCAAGATAAATTGTGTATAAGTAATTATTTTAGAAGTCCCAGAGGCTTGAGAAGCACCACCTACTTGAAAGTCCTTGAGGTTTCAGCTCCTGTGAATTGAATAACTGCCAGGATTTCCTTTCAGCTGACAGGCTAGAGCTCCCAGCACTTCTTGTACAGCTTTTCTTCCTAGGTGAAAGGGTAGGAAAGCAGGTTGCTGTGAGGTTTTTTCCAGAATGTTTTCTAAACAGAACCTCTGTCTCTGTAAACTTCTAAGCTAATACCACATTCAAATCATGCTTCCTTTTGAGTAGTCACTGTTACCTGTTCAAAACCAACTGCAGTACAATAAAGCTCTGTGCTTTGCTTTTCCAACATTTTTTCTCATGGAATTGTCTCATTAGGTATATTACAGACCTAAAGCTGAAATATCCTTCAGCAGAGCTGAGGAATCACCCCAGGTATGTATACCTCTCTGATAGAAAATTACTGCTTCAAATGAGATGGAAAGAAGAGATTGTTGATTGTTGGAGTGGAGAGAGAAAGCATTTGTGTGAGGGAGCATTAAACTCTAAATTGCATTAATATTGGTTAAACTATTTTGTCTGGCAATTGACCAAAACAGATAACATCCTGTATGGCTTGGGGTTGTCATTAGAAAGAATGATCATGCTCTAGTAATGGCCAGTGATCATCTGGTGATTGCCCTCGTGATTTTCTGGTAAATTTGATGCAGTGCAGTTAAATTTTCAGTGACCTGAGTGTGGGCCATGTCCCTGGGGCTATTTGCATAATCTGAGTTACTCTTACTGGCAGTATCTGACAGCAGTAATGTTGGTGCTGTGAACCACTGTGGCTCATCTCAGCTGTCGATTAGCAGGAGGAATGTCTTCCTGTGACAATTTTCAGGTGTCTCCCTGCAATTTAGCACTTTAGCCTCATCCCTGGCAGTGTTCAAGGTCAGGTTGGATGGGGCTTTGGGCAACCTGGTCTGGTGCAAGGTGTCCCTGCCTAGAGCAGGGGTTGGACTAAATGATGCTTAAGGTCTCTTCCAGACCAAACCATTCTATGATCTTATGGTGATATTTTTCACCAGTAAGAAGATTTCACAATTCCGATTGAAGTAACAGTGATTCCAGAGTGTTGTTTCAAAATCTAAGATAATTAAAATGAAAATAATTGAAAAATCAGCTATTGTTTTACAGTGAATCTTACCAATTGGATCAGTTTTCCTACTGAGATGGAGAAGATGAGATAATCATAACTTTGCAAAAAATAAGATGTGTTTACTAGGTGAGGAAGGAAGCAGTAGCCCCTTCTGTCAGTGGTTTAGCTGCTGATGTAAACAGTGTTAATTTTAGCATGAAGATGGGACCCCCTTGTGTCAAGCATGGTACAAATACATAATGAGAGATTGTTTCTCCCCCATTGACTGCATCTAAGACTTTATAACAACTCATGGTAGGCATCATAGTAGTGATGTTCCAAAAGCCCAGATACTCAGTGGTGCTGTCAGACCCACTGAGCAGGTCACCAACTCTTGTTCAGTGAACAGCAGTGTCTGTCCTGTTAGTTCCTATTTGAGATCTCAGTCAGATGTTTCCTAAAAAAACCCCAACATTGGTGACAATCCTGGTTTTGTACTTCTGCGAGGTTATGTTCCCAGCTAATGATAGGATGTTCTTTTGATTCCCCAAAGGATAATTGTCATGGAGTTCAAGTTGTCAAAACATGTTAGATTGTTGGAGGAAGAATCTAAAGCTTTAAATAATCATTAGGCAATGCTGGCGATGATACATCCATAAAGACACCTGTTTTAGTGCAGAAGGGAGAGGTGATGAAGGCTAAGAGTGAGAGGACACTTGAGTAAAGGTGTTTGCTATTTTCTCCTTCCTAAGGATTCTTGGAATCATTTTAGCACAGAGAGACCTCTGATCTTGTAACTCCCCTCAGCTGTTGCAGAGTGCTAACGGTGACTTCAGTGCAGTGGAGAGCCAGGCTGGATTACTGAGAGAGACTGAGTTACTGAGGGGCTGACTGGGTTTGGGTCAGTATTAAGGAAAACACAGGTGGATTAAACTTCTTACCTTCCAATGGGACTTGGAGAAAAGCACTGCTTTTAAATTGTTCAGTGGAAAAAAATTTAGGATTATGGTGGATTGAATCACTGTGAGTTTATAATTTCTGTGAATAATGCGGATTGTATTGTACTGTAAGCATGCATCAGAGATTGGACAGTTTACCTTTTTGCAATCACCCTGGCATCAGTGGATTCTTCAAGTATTGCTACATACTTGAGTCTCAGTCAAATATTGGTAATTATTACAGCTTCTCTTGTGATTATCAGAAGTTTTCTTCTGTTGTCATTCAAAGTACATTTCTGAATGAACTTCTTTGTAGCCATTTTACCAATCAATACTTCAAGGCCTGGAAAAAGGGAAGAGAAACTGAACCTAGTGCCAACACCCAGAAGATTTTTTTTGTATACAGAGGGCATGAACACCAGGTCTTGTTCCATGATCCATGTGATAGAATCTTCCTTAGTGTTCCCCAGCTCTGATCTTACTACAAACTGGAGAGCTGGAGGTGAGAAGTTAGTGACAAACATGCTGAGCTACCACATGCTGCCCAGCATCTCATTGAAGGAAAAGAAAGCCAAAAAGGCTTTGACCCCAAACTACAAGATACATTTACAGACCTAACACATTTTTCTGTTCTGTATTGTTGGGATCATTTCCTACTGAGGTAGATACAGCCAGAGAAAATAACAAATGTTTTCAAGTAGTTTACACTGCCCTTATTGTTTCTCCTATGCACTGGGGCGACTGCTTAGAGGAAATTGTTGATAAGTTGAGAAACTTTCACTGGTCTCTTGCTGGGACACAAAAGTTTCAGTTCCCCTGATCTCTGGTTCAAGGCAGTCAGGAAAATAATGCAAAAATAAAGGACTATTCAAAGGCACAGAGGGTGACAACTTCAGGAAAGTAACTGAAGTGAACACGACTATAGAATAGATTTCCTTAATGATAAATCCTTATAGTACATTCAGTTTACTGTGTTACATTCTTGACCATTACAAAAAGGCCATATGACCATATGATTTACTCTGCAGGATAAACGTTTCTTATCAAGAGAAAATCTGACACAGAAATGTCATTGAGAATCAGGGAAATGGAGAAGTACACCAGGATCTAACACCATGATTTGGAGCCAGATGGCTCTTCTGTACAGAATCATGCCATGAGCAAAGGATTGGGGTCTGAGAACAGCACCCACTCCCTTGAACATCTGTGGGAAGGAACCTGCAAGATGGGCTGAGGAGAGGACAATAAACTTCCTTTTACATGAGAACTGGGGTGGGCATTTTGGGCTGAAAGAAAAAGGAACAGAAGGTTATTTCTTGAGAAATGCTCATTTAACTGGAATTTAAATGAGAGCCTCATACAGAACTGACATCCCAACTAACCAAATTAAAAGCAATCTGTATGTTAAAGAAGTCAAGAATATAAACAGGGAGGAGGGAGAGATAAGATATTTCAAACATTTTAACAATTACCCTGAAACTAGATTAGAGTGGAATCCAAAGAGAGATCTTCTATCCTCTGTGGAACAGTATGAGTAATTCTTGTTTTCATTAAAAGTTTCATTTTTTTAATGATGTTACATTTGCATTTTTTTCTCCCTAAAAGATAACAGTTGATTAACAGTGCAGCGAGTTTTCCTTCTGCATTTTCAAAGTTTCTTCGAGAAGTTTTGTGGACTTGTCTCTTCTCTTCAGCCTCATTTGGCTGGTTCAAAGACCAGATGCCATGGTCAGATTGAACAACAGGGAGAGGGATAAAGTGCTGAAGGTAATTCTGTGGCCTTATATTTGTGCCAGCTGATTATATACATCTTCCCTTCTCTGTGGGGTAGCTTAGAAAAGCCTCTGAGCTGTCCCTATTTGTGTTCAGGAGATAACATTTCCTGAAGAGTCATAACACAGAAGAGAAATTGTCAGAGTCTCTTGGGTAGTTTTGCATCAGATTAAATGAACTGTCCAGTCTGTGCTTTTATTATGTTTTTAAACCCAACATTAATTTACTAGGGGGGGAAATAAGAAGAAACCAAGCAGTTTTAATCTTCTCTTTGCTTTCTTTTTGACCCAATAGAAACTATTTGGAGCTTAAGAAAGGACTGAATAACCTTGCTTGCAGCATTAGAAAATATATCGGCAAGTTGGTGTAACATTATGTACTTTACTGTCCCTTTAGAATTTAGGTTCAAGTGAAAAAAAATGTTGGAAAAAGACATATGGCTTATGGGGACAGGTTTACTCTCCAGTGAAAAGTAAAGTTATTAAATGAGCAGTGCCTGCCAATTGCAGAAAAGTTGGCAGGGATGCCTTGGCACTGTAGTTTTTATTTATTATTTAAAAGGCCTCATGCAGGGCCTCTGAATATAGTCATAAAATTCAAGGCAGTGTGTGAACATACAGGATCAATGCACAAGCAGGAAGAGATTAAAAAATGGAACAGGAATGATATTATGAAAAATACTCACAGGAAAAATCAGTAGATACAGTAATGACAAGATCTCACATTAATAGATTAGAAAACCCTTTCCTAAAGATTAAAACTATGTAAAAGGAAAGAATTCCTTGTCTGAGGTCCTTGCCTGAAGTCAAAGCAGAGAAGATGCTGTAATATTTCCTGGTAGTTACTATACAAAATTGGTCGATTAGCAGAAAAAATAACCTAACAAAAATAACCAAAATGGATTTTTTTTTTAAAAAAATTGTTAGGAAGAGTTGTTAAAAATCCATAATTATGAATTTTGGCACAGTTTTAAGAATTGTAGATTGTTAAAAAAATTAATTGCATGTTCAAAATAGAAGCTAGCTGTTAGTGCAAAGGAATCCCAACATACACAACAGCAGGTACTTGAGTTAAGAATCTGGCTTACTGTTAATAAGAGTGGGATGTAGGTATTCATCCCAGGGAGCTCTTATTTCCCAAGATTCAAAAATTTTTCAGACTGATACACTTAAGTAATAATTGAATTTTTGCATCTCTGGACAAGCCAATGGAACAAAACCATTCCTTCAAAAAATTTAAATGATTTTTATAGAGATACACCCTCTACAAAATGCATTTCATAAGATGTTTGATATTCTTAATATAATGACTCACTGAAACTACCATGGAAACTTCCTGGAAAGCAGTCTCCAAGCAGGCAATAGCCACAAGTAAATCCATGTGAGGGCAACTTTGCATAAGAAGGTTGCAGCTGGTGACGCATTCAGAATCTCTCAGGGGTTTGGATCTACAGGACTGCATTGCAAATTGGGTATTGCTGATCCAAAGCCAGGCCTGGAGTCTCCTGCAGCTGCAATTACCCTGTTGACAGCAGGCCCCAGGAGCAGAGGTGATTAAGGACAGCAATCTGAATACGGCCCTCACACTCTGAAGATGCTGCACTTTGTCTTTTTCTTCAGTTTTTTGTAAATACTCAGCCCTGTATTTTCTCCCTCATATTCATTTGACCTTTTTTTTAATCTAAGAGGACCTATTTCCTGATGGTTTTGTTTGTGAGATACTTACTTTATCATGTTTTAATGCTAAAAGTTTTCTAGGAAAAAAAAAAAGATTTTCAACCCTGAGCATCTGTGTACAAATAACATGATCATATGGTTTCTAATTTGCTTTTAAAACACTGGAAAGGATTACCTTTGTACAAGGCAAGCTTCAGCTCTTTTGCAAATCCAGAGCCGTAACTTTCAGTGCAATGAAATATATCAACACTGGAAGAAACCAAGTCCTATTTAAAGCTGAAAGCCTACTAGATGGGACAAAACCCCTGCATTTTTAAAGGGAGAAAGAGGAGGGAGAAAACCATTCATGAGAAGTATAAAATGTAATTTTGTTTTAAAGCTCACTAAAAGCTATATAGGTCATGAAGACAATCAGTCCTTTATTCTTTGAAATAATTCACATTACAGCCCTATGTATTACCACCCTTATCACAGAAAAGCCTTTAGATATGTGTTGGCAGATAATTACAAATTGATTTCTCGACCCTCATTTTGACAATGGTTTTGAAAACCTTTTCTTTTTTTTCTTTTTTTTCCCCCTCTTTTTTCTTTCTTTTTAAAAGCCTTTTATGATTTCTCCTGCATCACAGTGGAGAAGTACTGTCATGATGAGCTGGCCAAGTGTAGTAACCATTTATAAAAAAGAGCCACAGAGTACAAGACCCAAAATATTCTGGAAATGAACTGTGAAATGCTGCAGGTGACTGCAGTGTACTTAATTTATGTCTATCTTCATCTTTCATCCCACTCAAACGTGAAATAATTTTAAAAATAGGTGGTAATTTAACAAATGATTAACCTAAAATTTTACAACCTGCAGATTGCTCCTTTCACTGCATACCAAATCCAGTTTGCTTGTTTTTTTCAGCACTTGTGACTGTCAAAAAGTCTTAAGAAAGTAAAATGCTTAACTCTTTACTGCTCTATTTACCCTTAAGGTCAATCTGTCTCTGATGATGCCATGGAGCCATTACCAATGTCATAGGCTGAAAGTTTAGTTTATAGTCTAAGACCCATTCTAAGGGTAGCAGCCAAGTTTGGTGTGATAATCCCTGCCTTGAGGAGGCTACAGTTTAAAACTCAGCATGTTACATCTGAAAAACACATTTAGGTAAAGTTGATGAGTAGGAAGGGAGAAGATGAGTAACAAAAATAACTGGATATCTTGGTATAGATGTGCTGTGTGCACAATCTGCAGTCAGTCGGTGACAGCTAGTGCAGTAATCACTACTCACCACCTGCTTAGCTGTGCTATTTTTAAAGTAGCACTGAATGACAGCAGTAGTAGGATTTTTTTAATTGTTTATTATTCCACAGATTTAAATAGTGTTATCTTAGCATTTGGGATACATCTAAAGGATTTGCAGCACTAAGAATATCCTAGGCATGCAGGTACGTGAAGTAGACTGCACGACGTGCAGTAAACACTGACATAGAGTAACTGCAGGCTAAATTGAATTTTTTTTAGTTTTGCAGACTTTATTGATTTGGTTTTGAGTTGTTTTCCTTTCTAACTCAGACTTATGTATTATTAAAATGTTTGCAGAGCATCAAGCATGATACCATTTTCCTTTGGTTTATTTTTCTTTCAGGGGGAAAAAAGAATCTTTCAGATATGTGGGAATGGTGGCCATTAACTTTAGCTAATAACCCACTTGCATGCCTTTGAAGTATAATTTTTTTTTTCTACAACTCCCAGAAGGCTGTAACTTGTAAACAGTATTAAGAAAAGCATATGAAGTGCCACTGTCTTCAGTAATCTGTAACTCTCAAGGGAGGATACATTTTGATCACACTTCTTGTTGAGCTTCAATCTGAATCTGAATACTACAAAATTTAGTTTTCTTTTCCTTTTGTTTACTTTTTCCTATGTATTTATAAGTCATATACTCTATTAATAACTTTCCCATCCTTTTACCTGTCAACATCCTTGTTCTTATTTGGGTGAAGAAAATGTCTCACTTTGAAACAAAATAGAAACCCAAAATACTTTAAAATGATCACCGGAATACATGAAGTTGTATGAAATAAAAATAATAAGCCCCCTAAATTTTTGTATAATTAAAATAACTCAGGAAAGTAGGATGTGAGCAGGTTGAGAGGTGTTTTTTATTTCTCAGGAGCAGATCTTTAGCTGAAATTAATTACCAGAGTTCTTTAATTTCAAAGGGTGTTTAACAATTTGCACAGCTTGGACTCTGTCTAATGATTTTCTCTGTTTTTTTAAGAATATCTCTCACTTCTGTCTGTGCTGTGTATGCTTGTATTTGTATGAATGATACTTGCCATAAGCTCTTTTTATTTTTTCTAGACAAGACACCTTAGGATTCTTTTGGAGTATCACTAATTTTTCTCCATGAGGATGCTGCTGTCCTGTTGATGACATAAACTGCTGCTGTAGACATGCTTGCAAGAGGCAGGAATTTATGCCTGCATTTAAAGTATTTAAAATAAGGGGGAAAAAATAAGAGAATAATTTAGGAATGAGGGACAAGGAACAGGAATATATCAATTCCTTATCCTTCAAATGAGATAAGGAAAGAGATGTAAGCAACATGGAGTTTTGTGTAATTAAAGAATACCATTTGAAGTGAAAAGGATTCCTGTTTTCTGAGTTCAGCTGTGTGTGTTCTGCTGTGGTCATGTATCAATAGGAGGGGTTGCATGTGCTGCCTAACCCTGCTCAAGCCTCCCCAGCCCTCAGACAGAGGGAAGGGAGCAGCACAGCTCGGGCTGTGCACAGTCATGTTCTTTTGGACCAATTCCTACGCTCTGGTAATGCAAATGCAAAGACTCATTTCTTCCCCCGTAAAGCTAATGCTCAGACAATATTGCAGAACAAACCTTTCCTTACACAAAGGTTATTTTCTCTCTGGAGCATTCTCTTTTTTACTGAAAGGAATTGTAGACTAGAAATTCTCTGAGAGTTCATGACACCCTGAGAGCCTTCTTTTCAGAGACAAGCTGTATAATAATAATGTGGTGACAGAAAAATCGAGGAGAGGTGGCTTTCTCTGATAGAGAATTTGCCTTTAATTCTACCCTGAAGAGATTGCAATGGAGCACCAACCTTTGTTCTTACTGTAGTGCTTCACTGCTACACCAACCATTTGTTAAATGGGAAGTAATTGAGGTTGAAAAAGGATTGAATGAATAAAGCTTTTGGCAGGGAAGGGGAGGAGGCGAAGTATGGGTTAAAGGTTATTCCTTGCAGAAATTTCATAAAATGAGAGGTAATGCAGCTTTTGAGCTAAAATTGTTTGTCCCTCTGGAGGGGGAAGAGAGCTGGCTGGGGGGAGGGAGACTCAACCTGCAGAAGCACAATGGGAATAATAAGCCAGCATCAAATATTCAGCTTTGTGGCATCTTACTGATTGTATTACAAATTTCACCCATAGATGTGCTGCCTTGGCCACCTCTCTAGGTTAGCAGAGAGCAAAGGAGGAGGAACAGAGGAGGAGTCAGGAGAGTAACATGAATACCTCTTAGAAGCTTTTCTCTCCAAGAAATATTGTAGTATTGCTGTAAATTGCATTTGTTCCATCTAGAGGAATGAATGGGCTTAATGTTTCAGTGCTTTCCTGAATCCTGCAGTTCTAGTAATCTGAAAAATAGTAAATATTTTGATTTTTTTTTTCTGTTATGAACTCATATTTGTCTTCAGACTTCCTCTGTCACAGTGACACAGCATTTTTCTCTCTGCCTGTTTCCCCTCCTCAAAATAAAAAATCTGTTCTGAAAATTAATCTTATTCTATTTTGGGCCTGGGGACCCTGGAGACAGGCAGAAAGAATTTATATCCCTGACAGAGCCCATGTTAAATAAAATGTCACTATTATGGAGCATTAATATATTTCTATCTACCTATCTACTATGCCTACCCAACCGTATTGCAGTTATTTGAATTTTTTTGGTTGATTCTTGTGTTTGTAATCCAAATGAGCATAAACCTGTACTTTTTTTTTTTTTTTGTGCAGAATTATTTTGTGTTCTCCTCATGCACACTGAATTATGGAAAGCACAAGATTTTTGCTGAAAACCTCCTGATTTTAAGGAGAGTTTTTGATTCACAAATGGTATTTTCATACGTAGCCTTCCTATTTCTACATAATTAAGCCCGTTGTTCTCTAGGCCTTGAAAACACTGGCTTTGCAATATGTTTTTTACTATTTTTTAGATTTTTTACTCTTTATTTGCATAGAATGATGCTTTCCACTTCCAAAATAATAATGAGACCTAAGTAAGATTGTTTTAGTGAAATTCCTTAGGGATAGATGCTGGCTCGATTCTCATCCACAATTTTGTCGATAAATCGGAGATATATGTATTCTAGCTGCCAGTAAAGAAACTTCCAGATGACTAATAGACTATTGGAATGGTGATTAGTAATTGAGAATTCTACCAGAGAATTTGGAATTGTTGCCAACTTGGGCTCTTCAAAAAGAAAAAAAAAAAAACAAAACAAGAAAAAAAAGAAAAAAGATTAAAAAAAGGGAGAATGGAGTCTGGCAGTTGCAATGAGGAGATCTGTTCTGTTGAGAAAGGTGTCAAAACCAGGCCAGCAGCTCACTGGGGCTTTCTATGGGATCTGGGGCGAAGAAGGCTAATGTAGATCATGGATACACAGATTAAACCAGTGGTTTAGGGAGAGGGAAGTAATTTTGTCTGTATTTGTTGTGTTAGGTAACTACTGGAATATCTTTCTCAGTTTTGCGTCTGCATTTGTTTAAATTGTGTTGACAAACTGAAGAAGGTAAAAAAAAAAATGGGCAAGAAAAATAATTTTGAGAGAATGCTTATAGTGAGGAATTTAGAGCTCCATCTGTTCTGCTCTTCTCAAGGAAAGAGAGACAATTTGTTTACAGCTTAAAAGGGCCTTAATGTGTTGAAAATATTGGTTACCTCTATAATCTAGTAGAGAAAGACAAGATTTGGCTGAAGTAGGCTGGAAGCTGAATCCAGATGAATTTAAATGGAAAAGTAGAAACAAATAAACAAAAAACAAGACTAGTCTTAATCACGGAATAATACTTCATGAAAAATGAAAGTCAAGATGCTATTTTTTTTTTAATGAGGCAGTATCATTATTGCCAAACTTGGGAAATAAACAGTGCAGAAGATTATTCTACGTTGACAGAATATCATCACCAGTAAATTTTGAGACTATGTAGGGTCTAATTTTGAATCTCACAGTAATAAATCATAATACCAGACTAGCAGCCACCAGCATTGATAAATACGATCATTTATTGTTTTGTACGAGCAGTGTGGCAACAATCAGCATGAGCAGCTTACTCCCTACCATCGAAGCTTTGCTGGTCTCTTAAGCAGGATATGGCCTTCGAATAAGACCTCTTGGGAGAGCTTGGAAAGGCTTTTATTGTCCTGGGAAGGTGCCTGTGTCCTTACAACAAGGCCAGTGCTCCAGCATGTGTCCAACACTGCAGCTTCACCCAGGGGAACTGAGCAGGAATGGTCACTGCAGCACTCGCAGGATGCTCAGCTGGATTACACTGGTGTCATTTTGGCTGCCACTTCATTAGACACATTAACTTATTGTGTGATGTTCAGGAGTCCCTGCATCACCTCACAGTCCAAGGTGTGAATGTGAACCTTTGCACAAGTCCAGACAGACTGTTCTGTGCCCACTAGAAAATGCTTCGTGCAGGAGCTCGAGCAGCCGGAGCCTCTCACTGCTTCCTGCTGCTTCTGGAAGACTGGACTCCAAGAAATGAGTGTCATTATTCACAGCTGAAATAACTTTCAAAATTGGGGTTAACTGAGAGATACAAAAAGTGTTAATTCTGTAAATAATGTGTTACAATTAGAAACCATCATTAATTAAAGACCTTCATTTACAGAGTGAGGTATTTTCTCTGTGGCACATCCAGGCATTTTCTTTACTTACATTTTTATTACTTGCAATTACAATTTATTACTTTCCATAAAAATGATATTTTTCAGGCATACTAAGTTAAATGAATGATTCAGTAATTTGAAACTGAGTATTTGTTATCTTTGAGGACAATGAAATAAATCGCATATTGTTGAATTTAAAATGCCAGTCTTATGGATAAATCAGTCCTAGGGGAGCCATGAGCAGCACTGTCACAAAGAGAGAAGAGAAGAGTTTTCAGGGTGCAAATATTTACTTTTCTCATATTTATGGCTTGATAGTCAAAGAGGCTGAGCATATGAAGATTCAGCTGAAGTGAATCGAGTTGAAGGTGCTTCCCAAAAATCTAATCTTCATATATATATTCACAGTTGACTGGAGGGAAAGAAAAGTTAAAGCAGAGAAATATAGGCAGGAAAAAGACTCAGGCATGAGGGGAATCATATGAAATTATACGTGGGCTGCTCTTTCATGTCTTGAGAGATCAGAGAGATTCTCTTTTTGTCTGAGTGAAAAATTTCATGCAGGTTTTTGAGAGAAATAGTCTACTGTCTTGGACCAAAGTCAGTGCTAGGGACATGACTGGACATCCCTGTTTGTGTGACTTTTACTCCTTATGAGGAGGGGTAAGGAAGAGATCTAGATATTCCAGCATCCTTGGGAGTGGCAGGCACTATATAAATGTAGGACATTGTGTTATTAGCAGTACTGTCACTTCAACTACTCATTTGAAAAGAATGCCCTGCATTCTTAACCACTTTGCTGATGATTCTGGGAGTTGGTTTAAATGGAGTGTGTGTAGCACATGGAGTAGTTTTCCTGCATTCAGTGGAAAACGGATCAGTTCCTGTGTAATTCCTGCAAATTAATTTTGCCCTCATTGCTTTTTTCCTCAAACTCTTGTACTAACCCAAAACAATACAAAGCAGATAGTTTATTGTTTTGCTTCATGTAAAACCCAACAATCATGTATCATGTAGGCAAACATGAAGATGTTTTAGCATAATTGCACACAAACTATTAATTTCTGGTGATCTAAACACTTGTGCAAACGCATACATATCATCAATCTCTGTGTGGTTTCTCAGTTCAGAATCACACATTAAGAATTTTTACATTGATTTTTAGGGAAAAGGGGAAAGCTGAGGGTTTTGGCAAGAGCTGGGAATGTAGCAAAACTAATAAGTGATGGGCCTGAATATGAAAACTAGTCTTGTGTCTCTACCTTTGTCTAGAAGAGGAAGAGAGAAGATTTTTATCATATGTGGATACTGTCATCTCCTTTGTTGAAAAGAGAATAAATATCCTGGGTAAATTATTTTTTTAAAAAATTACTTCAGCTTTATCTAAAAAATGTACATTATTCCCTTTTCAAATTAGTCATTTTGTTACGCATGGTGTCGCCTGCCATTCAATTCCTTAATTGAAACTGTAATAATTGATGCCACCTTCACAGATTTATTTCCTGTAGAAATAGTTTACATAGAGTCACAGATTCAGAAGATAAGAAAAGCATTCTGGTCATAGGCTTCTCTCCTCGAGTTACGGTGATGATAAAAGTGATTTCCTGTTGAACAGGCAGCCCGGGACTGCAATCGCACGTGCACAAAGCCTCTGATTTACAGGGGTGCTTAGCACCCTGAACTCCAGTTTAATTCAGTGGGAGCTTTAGCACCAATAAATTAAAGTCAACTATGTGTTTCCACATATTTTATATACTGTGTGGCAGGGTCTGATTACTTTCATTGTCAGCTAAACTCAAGCCTACAATTCCTCTCCCCTCCCCTCCACTCCACATACTAAGTTTGTGATGTTTCTCGTGCTTGTATAAGCTATTAGAAAAACCCCACAGCACCAATTCCCTTTCCCCCAAAGCTCCTGCTCTTCTTATTCTATTGATGTTTTAGCCTTTGCTTTAATGCAAACTATATCATAGGGCAGAACATTGCTGGCAGTGGTTCAGCAGTGTTTATCAAGGATGTATCTGGCTTAGCCAAGTGGCACAGGTTTACTGTGTTGTGACCAAGCTCAGAAATTGCTTAGAGAGTAATGCCTGTTTGCCACAGTGCACATCCTGGAGACACAGAAAATTCTAGAGACATCAGTGTTCATGATAATTAGGTTAAACCGTGTATGTGAGGCAATCAAGTGGTCATATGCATGAGTGAGCTGATATCCAGAAGATAATATATTATTAACCACTGGAATATCCATGTCTGAATAAGAAAAATACTGAGACAGTTAACAAGAAGGAGCTGCACACCAGCAGTGTCATTATTACCCAGTACTGTATCATATTTCATGTGTGTTATACACAATACTTGTGAATATTAAAAATAATATTTAAAAAACCCTCCTGAGAGTGCAAATCAAGCGTTCAGAAGGTAGACAAATGTAATTCAGGCATTTCCTACCCTGCCTTAATTAGCATCTTTCTGCTTATGTGTTACAGTGTATTGTCTGATTACAGGATCACATACAATTTTTTTTCCACATAATCCCTGCATCGTTTAGTGCAGGAGGAGACCTATTCTTTGGATCACCTGGGATCTGAAATAGCTCCATTTGCAAGCTGATAGTTTAAACTCCTAGCAACCCAGACATGCCTACATAACCAGCAAGCTTATCTGAGGTCTTCTGTCTCAGGGAATAAATTAACCTCTTCAATCCCAATAGCTAACTGTAAAAAAAGAAGAGAAATCACATTGGACATGATTTTTATTTAAAACCACTGTGGTCTTTTATTGTTTTTCTGTAATTTGAAGTGTAATTAATCTCTTAAATATTTAATGCCAGAAGGGTATGAGCAAGAAGGAGTAAGATGTCATTAATATATTGCTGCCTATTTGTTTCTTCCTTTGAAAACAGTAATTTTTATTTTTTGTTATGAAAAGAAATAATTCCATATTGAACTTGGACTGCTGCATGGAATACAGGAGCAAAACTGCCTTTCTAGGAATGTGTTAAATCAAAGTGGAGTATACTCCTGAATTGAGATTTTTAATAGGAAATTTAAGTGGTTTTGAAGCCCTACTTACTGAGAACGCTGGAGGGAAGGAATGTGTTACTGTATCTACTTCTGAGCTGTATTTTGAGAGTCCGCATGAGTCGTCAAAGGTGCCTGTGTGAGATGTGACCTTTTCAGATCATATTTATTATGTCTTCCCAAATACACACCGTAGCTGTACAGTGCCTGTCAACATTACATTTAGTGAAACTGGTTCTCTGAAGGGAAGAGTTCTTTTTTGATACTTAAATACTCCCTGTCTGAAGCTGGTCCTGAAAAAGGTAAAACCACCATGAAGAAAATTGTAAGAAGAAGAGAAAGAAATATGTTTAAACCTTTTTTCCCTCTTTCTATTTCAAAATGCTTCCTCCTGTTATCTCCCTCTTCTCCTTGTGATATATTCTTTATATTTCATTTTGTTTTTCTGAGGACTTTTCAAATAAATGAAGTGCAAGTATCTGATCTCCAATAAAACACAGTGCATCTATATTATGTTGTATATACACTGTGTTGGGCACCCTTCTCCTTCCCAAAAGTGTCTCAGCTACAGCACCTGGCTGTTGCAAACTGTATTGGTCATGGAAGAGGGTATTAAAACATATTCAGCCTTTCCAACACTTTTGGTGTCTCTTTCTAACTTGCAAAGCTCTAATTATAGCCCCTAAGCTCTCACTGGGGCTGATGTCTGCAGTGGGGAATCAGAGCCACAGACAAGAAATAATGAAATATACATTAAACCTACTGGAAACATGGAAAATATTCTGTTGTCTAACCCAAGCCACCTGATCTATATGCCACTTTCTTTCTCCATCATGGGTGGAGACCCTTGTGACCTACAATGGTTTAGTGGAACTTGTCTCAAAGCTGAGGTAGCGTACTCAGCCACTCTCTCTGCAATTTAAAAAATAACCATTAAATGTAAATATGGGATATGGCATTCTGGGAAGTGATTAGTTATTATTGAATTGGTTTTGATTCTGAACAGGAACATTGTGGAAACCAGCTTTTAACAAATGTTGGTCAGTAGTGTGAAAACTTAGTTCATTTATCTGAATACTTGAAAAGGTCCTATCAGACAGTCTGATTTGTGTCATTGTTGTTCCTCAAATTTTGAAGTTAGGTCAGGCTATCAAAATCTTCAACAACGGTGCAGTTGGTGTTTATAGTAATATGCTCTTCCTAAATCCCACTGTGAAAAGGCTTGTCCTCAGTGGATCTCGTCTTGTCTCAAGCAACCTCATCCATCTTCCTGCTTTGCACTGCTGCAGACAGGCGGGAACAGCTCTGAGCACAACTGGACTCTGACCAAGGCCTTTGGGCAATCCCATAATGTTTCCAATAAATCATAATAAACTGGCCAGCTGCTCTTTCATGTCCCCCCGGTGCGCTGTATGTCTTGCTTGAAATGGGAGAAAGTCTTATGGATTGAGTATTTTGGCAGGGAAACAGAAAAAGCCTCCAGAGCCCTCAGGTAGCAAGCCTGGGTGATGGGAAAGCAGCTGGCAGGGATAAAGCTTGTGGATGGGATGGCTGGGGGAGCTACACAAGTGCTGGGAGAAGAAGGAATGATAGAAGACCACATAGTCTTGTTTCTGTGATTGCAGAGCACATCCTCTTCAGTATGGGGCCAACATGAGGACCAGAGCTAACTTGCATTTTAAGGAATCCTTTTTTGCTCCCCACAAACCATGCTGGTGAATGGGGAAACCAATTTACTGGCTAAGATGTACCACTTACTTGACTTTGGTCTTTTTATTTATTTTCTATTCTTCCACGTAAAAGTGATAATTGAGCACCTGGAACATCCTTCATAGCCCTCATGGCTGTTCTTCAAGCTGGATGTTGGTGTAGATAAGCAAACAGGAGCATCTGTATCTTAAATGCTCTGTGGGCCCCACTCTTCTTTGCTTTGCATGGGCTTCACACTCTTGTGGCTCTATAGGATGGAAACTAGATTAGTCTTATTTTCTCAAGTGTGAATCAGCAGATAGACCTATTCTTTGTCTCTTATCGAGCAACTGGAAAAACCCAAAATACATAAGGTTGAAGGTAAACATTCCCAAACTTCTTTATTTGTGTGTGTGTTCTGAATTTCTACAAAGTTTCTGCAGGTCTAACAGCTATATAATGTATAAATCATTATAAACAAGGCATGAAAGGAGCTTCACTGTTTATACTATAACTTGCCTGCCCTTTAGCAGTGATGAAAACTGAAAATACCAGTGCATCTTGAATTCAAAGGAGGAAAAAAAATAGATGAGACATCATAAAGGGGTAACACAGTTCAGCTAGACTCAGCGTTTGGAATATTAAGCAGATTTGACCCATGCTGAGAAGAGTCTGAAGAGCAAATTCTTCTCAGCACCATCTCTTATGTCAGGACCCTGATTAACAAAGACATTTAAATAATGTCACTGCACTTCATACAATTTGAGCCTATTTTCTCTTTTGTATAGCTTGTGAATGTAATCTTTTTTTTACTTGCCATATTTGACCTCCGTGTCCTAATAGTGGCAGGCAATGATACTTTGAATTATTATGCTGAATATAAATGTAAGCTTCAAAACTAACAAACCTTTTGTTCCTTCCCTGATGAAAGCACAATTTTGCAGTTGCTTTAAATATTATAGCTCAAAGTCTGCCGTTGCTACTTCTACTGAGGATTTCTCAGTGAATTCATTAGACGTGTCTGTTTTCATAGCCTGGCTTGTACAAATAAGAAGAAGGGATTTGCAAGTTCAGGGTGGATCTTGCTGTGCTTAAGCTGCAGCAGTGTTACATGTGCTGAATCTGGTTTTATGTTTCTAGTGAGAAATAATGCAAGCTGAACTCAGAATTCCATCATTAGGGGTTTTAGGTCTCTAAGACTAAAACAGAGGCCAAGTTTTGATATTTGTTAATTCACCTCTGTGAATTAGTATTTTCTAGGCGGCACACTAAATTTTGAAGGAATTATTCTGGAAACATAAAGGTAAGGAAAAGCCACGTGTTTTCCAGGCATGTGAAAATCATTTCAAGGGTCACTGGCTTCGCAGTTGGAATTAACAACATGGTAACAGAAGTAGGAAGAGGAGAAGGAAACTGCAGTTCCATTTTTTTGTGTGTAATGCAGAGAACAGTGATGTTCAGAGAATGCCACTAATGGAATAATGTTTCTAGAAATGAGGGCTTTTTCTCTTCATTACACAGATTTCTTAGTTTAGTTTTTTCAACTCTCCTAATAAAATCTGTTTCTAGATGAGGAAAGGATAGAGGAGAAATGAATGGCCAAAACCTGTCTATTTCAAACTGTATCTAGAGGTTTAGGACACACAAACTTCCAATGATGATAATTTCAGCTTTCAAGAGGTTTTCTACCTTTCTATTTTGGAATAATGGAACTGAAACTACTGTTCATTTGATTAGGATATCTGAAAATGGAAGTGATTTTAGGGACAAAAATCTTTCCTTACTGAGTATCTAACGAAGGGTTTGCCCAAAGCCTCTGTTCTGTGTTTTGAAGTAGCCTGAACTGTAAGAATGACTGCCAACTGCCCAGATGGAAACTCTAAATCAGGCAGCAGGCAAATGTGGGATTGCCTCTGTAAAAAATATCATTTTTCAGTTGTTTTGCAGATTAGGAACCTGTCACACTTTATTGCTGTCATACAACCCTAAACATTTTTTAGGGACATACAGGGAGCAGTGTGAAAAATATGAGATGAGTAAACACATTCTTATGTAATAGGAAATTGTATCAGATTTAGATTTCATAGCAATCCATACCATGAACAGGTTGTGTTTCTTCCCTCCCATTTCATTCTAACCCCTTATTTCATTGTACTTAGGGAACATTAAATATTTCCCCAAATTCTTCCAAGTCAAGGCTGTCAGTTACAGTTGTATGGAGTCAATGCCACAAACTGGGAAGGAGCTTCTAGAGAATCATTTCCTTCTTCCAACAGGTTCTCACTTCACTGTCACATAGCCAAGGAGAGCTGATGGAAGGGCAGTTTTCCAGCATCTTGACACCTGGCTTTCAGAAATTTTCAAACAGGGAGCTGGAATATTTCCTTTTATCAGTTGAGTTATCTTGAGGGTTGGTGGATGAAATGAAAGACTCTTTGCATTACACATTTGAAAACTTAGTAAAATGTGTGATGTTACGGCCAATATATGGTGGCTGCCATGTAATCCATCTCTCCTGTTAAGATCCAAAATATCCTGCTGTTCTTGCATTAAAACATCTATTTAACAAAGCATACAGGAATTAGAGAAAAAGAAGTGGTGTGTACTCTAAGCATTTTTTATAGCTTTACAAATCACTGTGTGCAGATATCAAATGCAGATTGAAATTGTAAAAGCAATGGGTTTATCCTTTATTTAGAATAAAACAATGAATTGCTGTAATAATCACATTTTCTAAAGTCTGATGTAGCCCAAGAAACCTTTTCATACCTACTACAACACAACCATCCCCAGGGATGTTAATGAATAGGGTAAAATTGCCAACAGGTTATTTATCCTTTTTTTGGGAGTGTGGAGGGGGAATGTGCTTTGTTTAACTTCGAAATAAAAAGTGGCAAAGTATCTCATAATCTTTTTGTCCTTCATTTTCCTGGATGTGTGCTGGAGAGCTCATTTTTGCTCATCATCACCATCTAGGCTGTGGGTTGTTTCCTATTGAACTACTGCCATTTCAAAGCCAGTTTTCCATTCTGAAGCAATTAGAAGCCTGACAGCCCCAAAAGATAGAGACTATTTTTTTTTTAAACTCTGATTACTTCTACCAATAAGCAGAAAAGCTTGATTGGAACCAATCTTTTTTCCCATTTCACTTTGTATTTTATCAATTAATATTGCCCCAAGATCTCATCTATCATTGCAGTGTCATTTCTATGACAAGCTCTGCCAATTATTTTCTGTTTAATTAACACATTCAACATCATTTGGGAGTGGAAACAAATGTAGGTTTTGCTAAAAAGAAAAGAGATGCTGGTTCTGGCTAGTGAGGGAGGTGCCCTGAAGATAGTTGTGGGTCAAGTCCAGAGAATCACGTATCCAGTTTCTCCCCAGAAGAAAAATTCTTATGAAAGGAGGGAGACTCTGTGTGGCTGGAGGGTATAAGGTGCTGTGGGGATTATAGCTCTGAAGGAGAGAGACTTTTCTCTACTGGATCTCCATGGATTCTCTTTATCTGGTCTCTTTCTTTGCCCTGTGCTGACAGCATTTCTCCTCAGGGAAATTCCCCTAACTCTGAGAAATCCACCGTGGGCAAAAAGGTGATATAGTTGCAGCTCTGCCACAGAAACATGTCATTAGCCTAAGTCAGCTGACATGCTCTTGAAGAATGCTATTTGCTGTATAATTTAGAGCCCTGACTAGACTACCTCATCCCTTTTAAACCATTGCTGTTACAGAACCAGATGGAAAACAAGGACTCTGCAGTGCTTTCCTTGGAAAAGCATTTGGGTTGTGCCATGTCAGGCATGACAGCAAATCTGGACTGTGCTGCTAACAGAGCAGCTCCACTCGTTGGAGATGGGCATCCCACTGACAGTGAGCAGACTGTTCCACAATTCACTGGCAGCATGCAAGGAGTTAGAGGACATAGAACATTTTTTTACTGTATTGCTCAGTTTTTGCATTTTGTTTCTCTTGGAAGCTGGAGATATAGTTCAAAAAAATCAGAATTATCATTCAGAAAATGAAGGATACATAGTTAGGAAACACAAATATGCAGCACATAGCATTCCCTGATGTTATGCCAGGATAATTTCTACATTTTATTTAGAATTGGATATTATAAGTCTATATTTGGATTCTTAGTTTATATATACTTATTTCAAAAGGTGTCTAATGAGGTACTAAAGCCACACCAAAATGAACAGATTGCTTTTGGGTAGTGTATGGATGACCACTGCAAAATATTCCAGCACAGAATGGAAAGAAGGTAATGGGCTTTAGGTTGTGTATTTCACAGAGCTTACAATGAAAATCTTAAAAAGCCGCAGACAGGCTTTCCTGTTCATATTGAACTTTTGCTTTTAGAGTAACTTCTCCTTTCTTTTCTCAGTGCCTCTGGTGCATTGCAAGTGCATTTATGTTGCATTTGTTTCTGAACTGGTTTTTAAAATTTGGACTCAGATCCAAACACCTGAATTCTTCAAGAGCAAAGGCAGCATCACTTGTCATTGACTCTGCCAAGCATTTAACAAGAAGTGACATTTACCAGGGCTTGTTTTGAAGATTTATAAATGCAATATACAATTGGCAGAATATCTGCTTCAATAAATGTTGTGCTGTAGCATGTAAGCATGGGCTTTACCACCAGCAGATTCACAAGCACTGTGTCATCCAAGTAAAGATAAATATTCAATAAACAATTTATTGGGGATGTGAGCTCACTTCTGCTTCATTCCACTTGGAAAGACTTGAAATCTGGTGCCTACATAGTGTTATTAAGGACACAATGAAATGAAGACAAATTAATTGTGGGACTGTCAAAACTATGCCAGGGAAACTTTCCCTGGCCAACAAAAATGATGCTGAGTGTAGTAGGAGAAGGGATATATCCAGGCTGTGTACATGAGGGTGATTTGTACAGTAGCTAGGGATAACTGAACCCTAAACACCTGCCTAGAAGCTATTCTTTCCTGCACCTGACTTCTGTTTTGTGAAAAATTATTTGCATTCTTCAAGGTCATTTGAAGAGCTTGCACTAAAAGTAAATTTTACACAGTAAATTTTACTAAAAGTAAATTTTACAGGATTTACAACCATTATGATCACAATTTGGACTACCAGATCTGTTGATATGGCATTAATGTGAATGATAACAGGAATAATAGAAAAATCACTTTCTGCTTCCTATTACTGTTATCAATGTAAGGCCATAATGTGGGAAGAGTGGGAAAGGATCTAGTTTAGCTTTTTCAGGACAATATTTACATAAGTTCCCATACAGGAATGTTTCTTTGCACCCATTTATCCAACCACTAACGGCAAAGCTAAGGCTACACCATCCAAGGCTACCCCAAAACTGGGCCAGGACCTGTTCTGGGCAACACTTCCAGCTAAACTTCTGTACTGATGGAGATAAAAGTTTTTTGCAGCATGTTTATCCACAGAGCATAACCTGCTCAGTCTCTAGAGGAGCCATGGGAAATTAATTCTGTGTCAGGTACTGCTGGGAGAGCCCTGGGTGACATCTGAGTGTGCAGGAGAGGAGCTCTAGGAACAGGGACACCTGGGGAGTGCATCATGCCTTGCACTGGTGGTGCCTGCACAGTTGTAATCTGGTGTGGTTGCACAATCTTATTCAGCCTCTGTTGTAACGGGGATCACAAAAAACCAAAAAAAACCCAAAAAACAAAACCCACCAAAAAACCCCCCAAAAAACAAACCCAAACCATTACATCCACAAAGTATATAAACATAACACTCAGCTAAACAGACTTTTTTTACTAAATACAGAATAGATGTGAAAAAGACTTAATTGTCTTTTTCTGACATATCAACATGAATAGGAATATTTTTGCTGTAATCTTGGAAATCTTGACCAATTCTAACGTACTTTCAAGCAAACAGGTTGATCAAAAATGATCCTTCTGAGTAACATTGGATATATTTGGCTTATAAAAATGTCATAGATTTAAGGGCATATCTTGGTACTGCATAGAGCAAAATGAACCAGACCTGACTCACTGCTAAATATAATGTAAAGTACAAGAGCTTGGTCTTATCTGGATGTCAAGACAGACATGTTCCGTTTATATGTTTGAACCTCTGGCATTTGGCTGAGAAGTAATTGAGAGAAGGAAATATTTTCTTTAATGTCACATAATGCATATAAAGTAAAATCCATAAATAGAGTTCATCTTTATATATGTCTATATATATATACACATAGAAATAAATGGTAAGAATAGCAAGTTAGCAATAAATCATTGAATTTGCAATGCCCTGTTTGTCTCTTATTTGTCATAGTAAATAAAACAAATTAATTCTAGTTTCCTCCTTTCAACAAATAGCCCTGAAGTGTGAAATAAACTGATTTTTTCTCTAGATAAAGTATTTTTTTTTCCTTTTGAAACTGCTAAAATTTTGTGAAATTCACTCATTGCTCTTTCCTTTATAAGATTTGTGCCTTTTGGGGCCATGATAGCAAACATTTTGTAGGTAGATTGCTTTACTGAGCTACAGATTTGGACAACTGAACCACAAGTATTTTGGAGTTAGGAGAGGGCAGTTCTTTGTCAATTTATTCTGATATTTGGAACAGCCATGGAGGAGTGTATGGAACTCTTGATCACTTTGGCTCTTGGTTACATTTATAGAGAGAGTTGCTTATAATTTCTCTGCTAAGAAACCTGGTCAGTGACACAGAGATCTTAATTTAAATAACAAAGTACTTGTAAAAATTGTGCGAGATTCTGGCTTTTGAACTTTATGTCTTTTGTTGTGAATTAGTTTAAACTGCTCTCAGAGCAATCAGATTGATTGCTGCAGGTTTCATCTATCAAGACTGTTATAACATGGGGGGAGCTCTGCTGTTAATTAAAGCCACGTTACATTTTCCAGTATTATTTATATGTCTGTTGGAGCAGTTTATAGATGAATAGAATAATCAATGCTCCCTTCTTATTGCATTTTATGCCTCTCTTAAAAAAGAATTAATATGCAGGTTTTGTTTTCTTAACATGGGAGAAAAATGCATGTGACATTTAACCAGGATACCCTGAGGATGTGGAAAATAAGGCACATGACTGTTCCACCACATCAAAAGTATGGTAATAGGTAGCAGTCGATTATCTAGAAATATATCATTATTTCTTAAAGCTGGGAGCCACTGATCAGAAGACTTATCCTCTGTAGCAGTGCTAACAGTGAGACATAAGAGCTACACCACCAGTGTTTTTGTAATGCTCTAACATCATTGCTGCTTCACTTCAGTGCTGCTTTAAAGCAGGTTTGCTGCTTTTTACAACATTCAGAGCTGCTGATGAACAAATTTCTAGAATAAATGGTGGTTTTGAAAATGCATTGAATTCCTTGATATTAGTTACTAGTCTTTAAATAGTAAAAACACACTGAAGTTAAGAAAAAATCCAAGTACCTGCCACTTAGTTTGTGCCACATTGCAGTAACTCCTGGTGAATTCTGGTTTTGCCACTGTTCTTGTTTATACCAGCCCAGTTCTACTATATTTAAATACCTCCTGAAATTGTGTTTTGTTATGTCTGTGATGCAGATAGAGAAATGAGCCACGGAGCTGGTGTTGCATTACAAGTGGAAGGGCAGATCCAAGAGGAGGCACGAGCACCTCTGGTCTCCCGTCCTGGGGCTCCCCACTCTGTGGCTCAACCTGCAGGTCCAGGCTACACCTCAAACCATGGTCTGTGCCCAGAGAAAGTTCTCTGAGTTCCCAGTGAGCACACTGGGAATAGCAGGTCTGTGCAATTAGTGTTAGACCTTAGTGGCACAAAATTAGTGGAGCTTTTGTTTTAGAATATTTGGATTTTAGCTGAGCACAGAACTCACAAAGATAAAATTTCTCCCAGGACTGATAGGAATTTTATGTCCCCTCGGTATGTTTTATTTCAATGTTACATCACTGTTTCATTTTTGGAGGCATTTTGTTAATTTCAGAGTAAATTACATCTAAACCTAGCTGCTCTTTAGAGTTATGAGAAAAAACTAATGAAGGTTTTTGAACGAAGGGATGTGCTATGACTGGAAGCCAACAGAAAGTGTCCTCATAAAGACTCTGATTTTAGGGGTTTTAAGTTCATTTCTGATGAACTTGTTCCAGCTCTTCTAGTGCAAATATTTTAATTCATTGACAGTCTTTTTCAAAAACTAATTTAGAGATTAAAACCCCCCTTTTTTTAGTAGGCTTGTGATATGCTGTGGTAAAACTGAGTCACAGCTTTATCATGGCACATTTTAAGTGTTCAGAGAGTCCAAAGAGAAGGCAGTAAAGAAACAATAGTGGTGCAGCTGACAAAGCATCCGTGTGAATCCATGAACCAGCACTATATGAATTGTCAAAAAATGTTATTAAAGCTTACTGAGGTATTAACTGCATGAAAAAAGGGAGGGAAAATGAATACCATGTTGGAAATCATGCCAGTCAGAGATTCCCTCATGAAATCCTTTTCATTCTTGGCTAAAATAAGTCAAATGAGAGAAATTTTACCCATGGACACCAGCTTAATACATGGGCAGACACTGTACCTTGGCTTACAAGTGGTACAGTAATTTTTTAATTGGAATTGAGTTGTAAATTAGAGCCCCGAGATGCAAAGACTAAAAAGACTAATTAAAAACTTACCTGTCATTCAATGTACAGTAATTGCACCCTCCATTGCAGTTGGTTAGAGGGTCAATACTCTAAAATTTTATGTGCACAAGAAAATAAAGAGGAAGATAATTCAAGTACTCCTCCAGCTGAAAATGCCTTTCAGGGTCACACAAATTCAGTGTGTGTATTTTCTCTGCACGGGTGAATTCAAAATGAAACCTGAGGAGCTCTAATCAGATTTTGGTGAAACAGCATGACCTGCAGATTGTTCATCTTATACTGCAGGCAAACTGACTTGGCTAATGCAGTTCCCTGGAAAACTCTGAGCTTTCAGCCACCAAGATCTTACAAAATTCCTAAGGGAACCCAGTCTTCTGCATCTGCTGGGCTTTTATTAATAATAATAGCAACCATAACAATTATTGTTATTGTTATTGCTGTAGAAGGAGACTCTGCAAATGCATGCAATATATGGTCTCTCCCAGGAGGAATTTAAAGTCCCAGAGAAATGGCTTAAAAGTGGAAAAATGGAAGATATGGTTCTGCACAAACTGTGTGTAGAGTTTCTTCCGATCCTTTAGAATAAACAAATTACCTTTTCATGCTTTAATTTGTATTTGTCATAATGCAGCACGGAGTGTGATGAGTAGCAGACCTAAGGCCCTACCTAGGGCGAGGGTTTCAGGAATATTGATTTTCCTGATGGGATACACTGCGAGTGTCCTGGAGAATCCTTTGCTCCCTCTCTGTAAGCCTCCCTCCAGCTGTTGGTGCATTGTCTGTGCTTTGGTCAGAGGGAATTTTGTTCAGAGCCAAAGGTGGAGGTGCTCTTGCAGCTGCAGCCCTCACTGTCCAGCCCAGGGTGGCACCCCTGGGTATTGGCTTTGCATGTGCAGCTGAGAGATCTGCTCTGACAGCCGAAAATTGATTTTTCACGAACATCAATGAGAGTCCAATGGTTACATAAAACAGAGGTGAGAACCACTATGTGGAGCTGAAAGAACAGTTCTGCTCATAAGCATTTAAAAATACATGAAGAACTGTAGGTCTGAGATGAATTTGCCAGAGAAAGTGTAATCTGTATATCCACCTAATTTTCTGTACTGATTTAAGTGCTGGCACGTTTTCAACCAATTCTACCTTGTTACAGGTGATGTTTTAATTTCCAGACTGAAGACACTTCAAAAGTCCTTTCCCAGGAACTATATTTTTTGTGACAATAAGGCTGTCATCTTGCTGATAGTGTGAAATGAATTGGATAAAATAAAATGAGAAGGAAATACCTGCTGGTTTTAAATGTATTGATAACTACTATTTGGACAAAAATCTCCATTCTTAGCATTTATAGTCTAGCATTACAACCAATTTATGCATACTTAAAGCGATGCTGAGTTAAAAACTTTGAGTTTAAATGAAAGTGTAGAGTGGTACAAGATATCTTGGAAGGGAATAATAAGAAAAAGAAAGAGAAAGGAACAGAAAAATGGAAGTAATCTTGACAGAAAGAAAAAGATCATCACTTCATGTTCTAAAAGGAGATTGCTGAGGATTAATGTATTAAAGAGCTATTTTGCACCATGGAACTAACATCAGACCTTTTTGGGTTAAATTTGGAATATTTACGTGCATCTTGGTGTGATTGCCACCTACTGCATTTGGGTTCAAAGCTCAGTGAAACGCGCAAAGTAGTCCCATCTTTATTTTAACGTCACTATTTTGGGTGCATATGAATATTTCCTCATGTTCATGAAAACTCCCTGGGCTGACAACGCAGAGGAAATGTCTGTGCATAGTCCAGGGACAGAAGGAAATGGTGGACTAGAAGGTGCACCTTTACTCATCATGTATTAGAGTTGATTGTTTTTTTAATGAGTATGTCACAGCCTAGGCAGGGCAGAAAGATATTCGAGTTAAAGATGGGATTGGGTTAAATTAAAGTCGAACATTAATATAAAGTCGTAACAACTCAAAACAACCTCTTTTCCTACAAAACATTTCTGTGAATGGAACAATATGCTTTTGGGTGGAGGGTCAACGGTTTGTGGGAAGGTTTGCATGACATGGTGAATAGCATGGGATTCATCTCAAGGATTTGGGAATCATGTATCCATTCTGCTATAGTCCTTGGAAAATAACTTGCACTGTGTGGAAGTCTGGAGATGTATTTTGCATTATCATATTATTCTTTTATTACTATCAGCTCCAGTGGCAAAAAAGTCTTATGAAACACTTAGAAACTTTCTCTTGTAGAAACCCAATTATTTGTAGCTCTCTGCAGGAGCTGAAATAAAGGTAAGGAAACATTACATACTGAGTCCTGTGAGAGCATTTTATAATCTCCTTGGCAAATGAAGCACTCATTTGGCTTTTTCAAATAATAGAAAAATTTCAAAAACTGAAGAGAAAAGCCTTCCCTCTACCTTCTGGGATAGTTACTTAGAGTAAATTAAAATCAGGACCGTAAGCAGATCATGGTTGTAATTTAATTCTGTGGAGATTATCACTTTTATGTATAATAAAACAATATATGAAAAATTGAAGCTGTAATCCTTAGGCAGCCCTTTCATCTGTTCAATAAAACAGAAGCTCTTTGCCTGTGAGAGCATTGCTGCTGCATGCAGCAAATGAAATTCTTCCATATTAGAAAGGTCTCACTAGAAACTCCAAAAGAAGGCAACAAAGTCACCAATGCAAACCTGGTAACGGGCAGTGGGAAAAGGAATGAAACAAAAAAAGCTTCAGAGGAATTTCAGGAGATGACCACAGCTCCAGCTGAAATGGATTGGACAAGAATGGTGATAACTGCTTATAAACCCCAGTCATTTCTTGAAATAAATTCTGAATCATATTTTCTTGTCGTCTAGAAGGCAAACACAAAGTTAGACCAGAGCAAAAAAATTCAGTTAAAGTAAGTTTTTTGAAAGTGTAATACAAAGTGTTTTGGCAGACTTTCTTCCAATTTTGTAGAAAATGTCTTAGTCAAAATTTTCATTGAAAATGAATATTCCAATATTAAGAAATGAGGAAATTAAAAGGTTGTAATTTAAGAGCAGGTTTTAACTTCTCTGTTTCTATTTTCCCATTAACTTGTCATTTCAAGTTGTATTGCAAAATTGCTTTTAGATGGAGTTTTATTTTAAGATAAAACACCAGGATTTTATCTTTTGACGGCAGTTCTAGGTAGGAAATACAGCAATAGCAATTGACAGGCTTAGTTTTGTTGTACACAGCAACCTCAGCATTAAAGCTGCAATTTTGACTTGGCCAGAGGTGAAATATGTGAACATTATTGGGTACGTCCTTGAGCTCTGAAAAGGGAGATCTGGAAGGAGAACAGGAGCAGCTCCTCTGGAGAATGTGGAAAGGCAGCCTGCAGAAAGACATGTCTATACCTTACATTGACCTGTCTGTTGTGAAAATAGCAAAGAAAGCAAATCATCCCCAATTCTGTAGACATTCTGACAGCTAAAGTAGGCATTAACAATCTGCAACACATGGCATGGGGGATGAAAGTCTCTGAGCTCTACAGATGAGAGTTTCCTGGCTGAAATGAAGTACCAGTTGAAGGTAGCTCAGAGAAAAAAAAAAAAAAA
>VXBB01008556.1:597805-724990 GCA_013399915.1 Illadopsis cleaveri
AAAAAAAAAAAAATCTACCACGTAGGCACAAAATGCCTAACATTACCAAAAACTGGAGAAAAAATAATGTCACAACTCAGAAATAGTGCCTATCCTGGCTTTGATTCTGAATAATTCTGAGGGGTTTGGGCCTTTATAGAGTAGATTTTCCTGACATAGAAGGATCAAGTTTTAGTATATAGGTTTCTACAAATTTAGAATAATCTCCTGTTATTTTCAATGAACTTGGTATGTAGAAATATTTTTGTTGATAATACATTGATGCAGAACTAATAATTTTAGATTTTGATTGGCACAAGAACTGGAAGTCAGACAAAGGTTCTGCTGGACTTTCCTGCAGAGCGCAATTCAGCCTCAGGCATCCTGGTCTGGAAAAGGGTCACGAACAGCAGCAGGAAGATTTGCACAGCCAAATCTCTGGGCAGTGAGAACTGTTGCTTCTTTAAAGGACTTATATTGAGCTCTTCTGATTTACACCAGAACCCCTACAAACTGTTAAAAAGCTTCTGTTTTTCTTGCTTAGACATTCAGAGGGAGGGAAATTCATTTGTATGGGTAAGTGTGAACTAGAATAAGTTTAGACAGAGAAATAGCAGATAAATGTTTTCAAAAGCTGCTGTTATAATTTTTATGCATTAAAGATGTGGTCGGGTATATTTAGAGAGACATCAAGTTTCTCTAAGATGGAAAACAGAGTCAAAACCACACAAAATAATGCATTTGCTTAGAAAAATTCATCAGCTGAGAGAAGGAAATACATATTTGAATTTTGAGTATTTTTCAATAATCCTCTGTAATTGCTATAGCAGGAAAGGCAATTAAGCAGGCTAAGTGACATTTTATGTTGAATTTGAAAATAATTTTTATTTTAATTCTGTAGAGAGAAGTTAACATCTTCACTACTGCTAAACTGCCTTCTTCACTATTTAAACTGCTTGCTTTTGATTTGAGTTCGACTAATAATTCTTAGAATTCTTATGTCTATTGACATAACCATTTCTAAGTGTTGACTATAATAAGGACCTAAAAAATTTTATTATTGTTGTAGTTGTGGGTAATAACAATAATAGACTGTGATGTGGAAATAAAAGACCTGGGGAGATACCTGATGGTATGAAAGACTGTGTCATATCCAGATGACCTCCATTAGATTTGACCTTCCAGCTGGGTTTGATAAAGGTATTAATGTCTTGTCTTCACTTTCTTTATGCTGGCATTCTCTTTTCGCGTACATTTAGGTTATGGAGCTCCAATTAAATTTTAAAAAATTTAAACATTTGGCTGATACCAATGAAAAGTTCTCCTTCTGTAGGGAAAACCTGTACCAATGGCTGGTTTTTGTGGAGTCTCACTACTATCAATGTCCTTCAACTGAGAGCAGTCCTGTGTCTGCTGTTGTCACAGCGTTTGCGTCATTTCAGTGTCCGCCAGACTCCTTCTCTTCCCGTGTCATTGTCCCTCTGTGGGAATTCGGACAGGGAGAGCCCCGGGGGGGATGGTTAATCAGGGACTGGGCGTCCCCCACGCCGCTCCCCGTTAGTGACATGGAAGTAATGCGAGCACAGGAGCTCTGCTGTGATCCTGCTCAGCCGCTGGACACAAATCGCAATAATTGGGCGGCCAGGCCGGGGCCGGCGTGAGGTGTGACGGCACGGACAAAGGGGACAGGAAATCGCCACACGGCGTCATCTGCTCCTGCTCAACCTCAACTTTGATTGCAGCTGTCAGCGTGGCATTATGGCTCTTGAATGTGCTGTTTTATTCAGCTCAGTGTGTGGGAGATATTTTTTTTTGAAACTGAAACAATGCTGGGAAATGATTGGCATGAGGTTAACTATAGGCAAGCTGCAGTTCCCGAGATCGTTGCATAAGAGACAGCAATATTAAATTACTGACAAGGTGATTTTTTAATTAGTTAAAATTTGTGGTTTTCTTCCATGTCTTGTTGTAACACTGAAGTGACTTAGAAGTGCTGGAGACACATCTGAGAGGCCATATTCCCTTAACTCTAGTTCTTTCTGGCCCTATAACAAGTAGTCTGTTTTTCTTTCATCTATTTCCTCCTTTTTAGTGCCATAGTTACATTTTTTATAGTATTAAGGATGATAGCGCATCTTTACTGGTTTGAAATGCATTAGGAAAAGATGTCAAAATAGTGCAGCAGGAGGAAAAATACATTGAAGATAACAGATATACCATTCTCTCTCTTGACCAGTGAGAACAGGCAACACAGGTTTCATTTGCTCTTTTACTGAAAACATGCGGGTTTGTAGGCACAAAACTCTGTATTGCTCAGGATTCAAAGAGATTAATTTCTCATCTCTATGCAGGTGCCATGGATGAACTCTTCTTGCTTTAATTTGAAAAAAGCTCTTCAGAATAATTCTATGTATTTTTCTTCAAATATTATGTTATATATTGTGTAATCTTTAGCCTTTAATAGGATTGGTATTGTTTTAGAGCTAGAGAGTAAAAACTGTAGTAATTATGGACTCAGTTCATAAATTAGTAGTTTTAAAGCTATGCTAATAGTTTTACTGTAGATGTATTTTAGCTGAACTTTTTATGTTGCAGATTCTCCTAAACTGAAAGTTGCTTTAGTTTTTTCTCCTTCATGAGATTATAAAACAAACAGGAATGTGTAGTGCTAGACAACAGAGAAGTAAAGTTCAACCGAAATACATACATATATATAAATAAATAGATATGGAACGCATCTCAACTTTGTTTTAAGAATCTTTTTAATTACACTACATCAAAGTAGTCATAGGTGCCTGGTGACTCATTTTTGTATGTTCACATGAAAACATGTTCTGAGCAGCCTTAGATTTAGATTTCTGAAACTATTTGAATCCATCTTCTTACATGGCATCTCTGAAAAGGTGATATTTGCATTTGAAAAGGATGAATCAGAAATAAAACCAGATTAAATAGAGACAGATATTCTTTCGCTTCCTAAGTGTCTGGAGTAATTTACTGTTACTGTAGCCATTAACATCTAATATGGCTTCAGGTGAAGTGTTTCCTCAATAAACTTGAATAACATTTTTATTTAAGGAAAGGAGAAAAAAGGATCACAAGTGGAATGTTAGAAAGCTCTTTTTGTTTGTTAAAGCCTTCATGCATACGTACATCAGTACTGATTTTTATTATTTTAATTTTCACTAATGAAAAAAAGTTTGCAATGCAGTCCACCTAAATCTTGCCCAAATGGGGCCTTTCTTTTTTCCCTCCTAAATCTTTTCTAAATCAAGACAACAGCATAGTTTTAATCCTTCCTAGCCCTGTCTAAATGTATACTGAACTTATTTAATATCTCGCCTCTAGGATGAAAATTTGATAAATATTAAAGTAATTTTTACTTCTGCGTGCTCAGAATTGTCTCCTTTGGCAGAACAGAGAAATGCCTATTTAGGCTTCTTTTTTAATTCTAGAATTTAGTAAACAGATAAATAATTCTGCTTCAGTACAGTAGAAAAATCTGAAGAGCCAAATGGATAAAGCACCCATCCAGGTAGTGAAGTGGTCAAGTTCTGAGTTCTGCTGAGACTAAGGATGCTTTATCTTCATCCTAAGGGTCTGCCTACACCAAAACACCTCATGTTGACTCTAGATGGTGATGAAGTTTGTAATTTGTATGTAAAATAGGGACTGAACCAGAAATCCTCCTTCCAAGTTCAAGCAACTTCCCTTCCTGGTTCTAACAACCAGATCGGACTGCCTGCATATGGTGCTGGAGAGGATTTTTCTTTAGCTGGTTTCTTATAGGAAGATATTATCAGGACAACCATATCTGGAACTTCTATCAATATTCATTGAGAGATTTGTGGTGTTTGCCTGCACACAGCATAACAACAGAAATTCTCTTCAATGGTGTGATATGATCTGGAGTGTTACTGTAACGTAAAAATGTACAAATCAGGTAACAATTATGTTTGGGATTATATCATTATTTCAAGTATAATTACCATGAGATTGGAAGTGCATGTACTTAACCAGCAGTCACCATAATTTGCCTACATAGTTCCACTCCCCCTCGTTTAAAATTTCTCTGTCACAGCATTTAAATATAACTTAAATTGACCTCCTCATGTGTTATACTGAAACTTGCAGTACTAGTTCTCTGTTCTAAACCTTAATGTTTCATGAGGATTACAGAGGGGCAGTGTGGTGTGAATGGGGAGGAAATGAAGCAACCTTTCAACAGGCAGCAACTAGTGAGACAATTTCCATAGCTGTCCAAAATAACCCTTTTTTATCTATTGAAACTGGTTTGCAACTACGTAAGATTCTGCTAAGACCAAAAGGCTCCAAATGTCCTCACATGATTTACTGTCTTCCTTTCGTTGCCAGGAAGTTTCATTAGCAAAATTTCATTAACAGAATTCCATATAGAAGAGAAGAATCTGTAGTTCACTCTTGGGTTCCAACCGAGTGAGGCTTCTTTTTTCTTTTTTTTTTTTTTTAATGTTGTTTATATAGGACACATTTTTGCAAAACTTCCAAATTATTAAATAGTGAATCTTTTTCATTCTATTTTTTTTTTTGTTTTATTGTTTATCAGGTTTTACCTGGCGAGACGATTACACACAACATGTTATTGGTCAGGAACTCTCAACCATTCAAAAAATCCACAGCAGACGCCCTGATGTATTTGGACCTGAAGGATCTGACACAGGAAGGTAAGTCTTTAGTGTTTTCGCTTGAGTTTTGGAAAGGTTTGCAAATGATAAGAAAGAGATTGGCCCAGAAGCAGAATTTTAAAAATCACAAAAGCCACTATCTATGTGATAAAGGCGTCCACCAGTGTTCAGGGGACAGGATGAATTAAAACCGTGAACCTTGTTCTTTTTGTTTATCATCAAGTTAAGGAAATACCCTTTCTATTGTTAATCAAGGTGTCAGAATTCAAAACATCAGGCCTTTCATTCAGTTTCTGCACTGTCTAGTGTCAGTTCAGCCATCCTTACCCATGACTGGCTTAAAAAGGCAAACTTATAGTAGCGCATTTACAGGAGATATTTGATTCTGGACTAAGCACTGAATGACATTCTGAGTGACTAATTATATTTTCAAAGTCAAATTCTTCCAAAACATACTAATAATTGGTTTAAAGTCCATAGATTCCTAGTGGTAGTTGCAAAATTTGTTCAGGAAGGAGAGATTCCTGCAAATTCCCATGACAGAAAATAATGTTGGGACATGGCTTGAAAGGTATTGAGGGGTGACTTTGAAGTGATTGGTTGCAAGAGACACATGAATAAATCTTGTAGACTGATATGGTTTTAGAACCTGCAATTTTATCATCTTCATATACAGTTACACATATAAAGAGACTCTTTTACCTGGTCTGTTCTGTCCTATAGGCTTTTAAGTGTAACCCAACCACACAAACCTCAGAACGAAATTTTAGGAACAATTAAAAATGACAAAGTTTGCTTTCTCCTACATGATTTTAAGAAATGCTTTCTCAAAATGTAGTGAAATTAAAAGGGCCTTTTGTTAAAAAAACTTTCATCATAGTGGGATAAATTTAAGCTTCTAGCCTTGATGGGCAAAATATTGAATGTTGGAATTCAGATCTTCATGTCCTGCAGTACGTGGTTTGATATACTGCAGAACCATTTCTTTTCTAGATTGTTTTTTTCTGGAAGTAAAATACTGTGTAATTGATACTTCCCAGTATCTTCAGCTGTGTTTGCCTCACTTTGTTTTGATTTAATTCAGAGACTTTGACCCTGTACTTCACATGTTTGCTGATTCCAAAGCATTTCTTAAAATCGCAGCACCATTTCAGAAGTGCAGTAAGGTAGAAACTTACCTTCTAAAGAAGATAGTGATCTAAAGATTACCATAAAGGTGATAACAACATATGGTTGAGTCCATAAACATGTTTTCACTGCTTAGATACACAAAACTGTCGGTATTGAATGGATTACTCTCAGTGGATGGTATCAGAAATGATCTTCAATATCTTCTGGGAATTTTTCTTTTTTAAGAGAGTACCTAAAATTTTTATTCATGAGGGTAAGACAAAATAGGCCATATTTCCTTGAGATCAAGGCCATATTCTGCAGTGTTCCAGATTTGTAGTTATATAAAAATAAAAAATGTAAGAAGATATAAGAAATTATTTAAGGTTTAGATTGAAAACAAATACTCACTTTAAGGAATTCCTATTTTAACAAGTTTGAGATGTTTTACATTTTTAACTATAACTATGTGTTAGAAAAAAACTGCAACATTTTGTATATTGATACTTCAGAAACATCAGAATTTCAAATGTGTTCACGTAAAGCAGCTCCTATTGTGGATAGATTTTCTGTAGTCACCAAGCTGTGCTTCTGAAAGCATTATCTTATGTGCCAACAGTTTAAAGCATTAATTGATTTTTCTGGTTGTCCATTTGCAATGTGTTTTGTAGGTCAGAGAACAGTAGGAAATCTGGTGTCTTGTAGATTCTGATCAAGTGTGTTATATGTTCAGCGTGCTCAGTGTGCTTGCTAAAATCTTATCAGATAATAATTAAATAATTTTAAAAGCAACTAAGAGTAGGTATCTAATTATCAAAGAAACATTATGTCAGGAAGACCTTTTATTAAGGGTAACGTGTGTAATAAGACAATATGAAGTCATACTAATGAGTCATTAATCCCCACAGAGCTGGTGAGAGCAAGAAAATAGACTGAGACACTTGAAAGGTAAATTGACTTAGGCTAAATTAGTGCATATGAAATCTGATGAAACAGAAGACATGGACTTCATCTCAAAAAAAAAAAAAAAACCTGAAACTGGGAGTTTGATTTCAAGATGAAAGTTCTTTCTTTTTGGCTAACTGGAGTGTACGTGGTATTTTCTGGGTCCTTATTAAATTTCAAAAAACCCTCTCTTGAAAGAGGACTCAAGATAAAGGAGAAAGGCCTATTCTGCACAGAGGAAATAAATGTCAGTTGTGTTCATTGGTGCAATTAGGCAAAACCACAAATGTTTCCAGCAAACTTCAATGTATGAAATGGGGTATAGTATTATTTCTATAATAAAACCATCATTAAGTCAGTGATAAGATACTCTCAGCATTTGAAAGGGAGAAATTTATTCTGAAATGTGTGGTATCTATTAATTGGAAACATTCCAGAAATAGCAGAGGTGCAGTGATTTAGATATTTCTGCAAAAAAAGCTTTTGAAGCACTAGATTTTGTAGGAAATATGTAATTATTTCTGTAGATAAATAATTATATGTGGTACTGTCTTTATACTCTTAAGTTCATTGTATGCAAAGTCATTTTCAGAGCAAATTAAAACGGAAAATACTTCCAAATAAGTGTACAAAAAGGACTCATCTGACTGTCATTTCTCCTACTCACCAAGTACTTTTATATATGTCTTTCATCCATTTTCCAGTATGACTTTGTCATATTTAAAAGAAATATTTTAATTTAGTTTCAATAATTGGTTAATTAATGCATTTTCATTCCTGAGTTAACAAGGTGATATAGTGGTGAACTACAAAAATTTTTAAAAATCTTTCAGATGTATTCATAGTATCTAATCAAAGTTGTCATCAAATGAAAACACAAAGCTTGTAGTCTTTTATATTTTAATTGTTTAAATGTTTATAGCATAAAATATTACATCTAATGTGGAATGTAAATATGAATGCCATTATTATCTCCATATGAAAAATGAGAATTCTTAGATCCCAGATATTACTTCTACTACCAGTGATAGTGACAGTATATTGTAAATAAGGGTTTGAAAAACCAAACTAAATTCTGTTCTTTGTCTGTACATGCAGTTCCTGTTAGCTCCAGTGGAAATCCTTGGGGCAGAATTTGGTCTGGCTTTTTTCACTTTTCCCTTCCTTTTAAAATTAGTGAAGAAAGCAGAAGATAGGTGTTGGAATTAATCAATGAATGCAAGATGAGTGTTAGCAACTGGGATCCCTCCTATGAGGAGAGCCTGTTTGGATTAGTTCGTCTCTACTGAAGCAGAAAGCACAGTGCCCAGGTTTTTCTAAAAGTGCAGAATAGTTTTGGTCTGGCTTTAAACTGAAAAGAAGGTGGATAATGTTACCTGCATGTCCATGCTCCATCAGAAGGTAGAATTTAGAACTCTGGAATAAGAGAAAAAGGCAAACAGCATGAGACGGAAGCAAGACTGATGGTAAATTATATAAGGTTTGCTACAGTGCTCTGTGCAGTAACCCTTTTTTTTCCTAGAGTTTGTGTCCCTGATGGGAACCTGCTGTTATACACTGGGGAGAAATTGAGGATTTTTCTGGTGTTTCAAAGTGAGCAAACCTGTGAGCACTGTTGGTTGCAATGCCACCACAGTAAATTAGATTATTAATTACATCTATTAGTATGAAATTAGTAAAGACACACATTTGGTACAACTGTGAGCATGGAAGGAAGTCTGTTAATTTTTGATTAAAGTAATATAATTAAACCTCAGCTTTGGAAAATGATATAATGGTGCTCTCTCAGGCTGTGCCTCTACATTAGTGCCAAGATGTGGGTTGGTAGAATAAATTTTTTTTTACAGTGGCACAGAGATGTTGAAAGTCAAATTCATTCACTGAGCTGTAAAGCTCTTCCACCTGGAATTCTTCTTCACTGGAGAAGTGTGTGGGTATGTGAGTAGGAAATGGTGACACCAAAAGGTGATTTCCCTCAAACAGCTTCACTCACAGGGAAGGGAGAGGGCTGGGAACTTTTTCTCTGTTTTCTTGCACAAGGAATTGAATAGTTACAATGCTGGCATTTAAATTTTCATCACCATTTACGTGTTGTTGAGATAGATGAGGACAGCTGGTAATAATTCAGGTTCATTGCACACAGCACTCTGAATCCCATATAAACACCTCCACACTGCCGTCGTTTAATCACATTTCTAGCTTTTCTTTGCAAATGTCACCAAAATCTGTCCAAACCACTCAGGAAAAGCACGATTCTGTGAATCCCAGGCACATGAGAAGATCAGAAGAGATACTTGTTCCATCTCATTATTCCCTTTTCAAGCCTTTCTCTGGAGTTTACTCGCTCCATTATTTCTGCATATGCAGGAGTCTTTCTTCTATTCTTTACATTGGTGCAGGGCCAAATTGGTATTGAATCTCATCATCATCCAGCAAGATTTTAAATCTTAGAACCATCTCATATTTCTTTGCGGTGCAATTTAATCATATGCATTTTCTTTTTACAAGCATTTTCTTTTCTTTTGAACATGGCTTTGCCTTGATGTGGCATTTTATTTGATTCACTCTAGAATCATTAAATTTGATTCATGAAATAAATTGTTAATGGTGCAAGATTTTTTGACTGATTTTGCTGAAACATTGAATTTTCTGTACTTTTGTGTTTTTGAAGCTTTTGAGTGACTTTTCTGTTATGTATTGAATTACAGTGGCTTGCAGTGCCTTTTTAGTTGGCAACTTTGTACATTGGACAGGCTGGCAACTTTCTGTTCCTTGCTTTTGCTTTACAGGACTTTGGGACAGAATGAAGATAATGAAAGAAATTACGATGTGGAAAATGATGTGAACTTGGCCAAGTCTCTTCAGCAATACCTTAAATATCTCAGAATTCTCTCCCAGACTGCATCTAAAAACTTGTATCCAAGGAAGACAAGCGACAAAACTTCTGTAAAGGTAGTATTTTTAATGTGGTTCTTACATTCTGTGATTTTGCCTTCCTTTTTTCTCTGAGCTCTCATTTGTGAAATTTCCCGTCTATCTGAAGACGAGACATTGTTTTTTACTGCCTCCTTCAATTGATTATCATAGTGCGCTAAGTTTTCTCAAAATTATTCACCTACAAGCATTGTAAATGCTTCAGCTTGTCAAATCTGGAGCATTTTACCCTAACTAGGGATGGATTGCATGTGATGAAGAAGGAAGAATGGGATAAAGCTGGTAACATCTTGAATTCTGCATCTGAACTACTACTCCTCTCCAAAAACCTGTCTGAACCACCAGGATGTGTATTCTTGCTGGGGTTTATGCTGCTTAGGGTACAATTCATGTAATCTTTAAGTAGATTTTAATAATGAGTCTGATAAATGGTGCCTTAACATTTCCTGCTTCTTATTGATCATAAGGAAAGCCTGCTGTGACCAGTTAAGGTTCATATGTATACAGTATAAATGTACAGATAGCTGGGAAGATAAATCACAACCATTAAATCCTGAGTATTGACTATGTCAAAAACTACAAACATGCCTATTTGTGAACTAAAGCATTTTTTCCTCTTCCTAGACAAAATCTGTCTCACTCTAAGATGCAACTTGATAAATTTATTTAAATTATTGGATGAAGGAGTTCCATACAATAGGCCCTTAAGGCCCTGTATTTTGCTCAGAAGATATGCACTCTTTGATTTAAAGAACTAGGCTGCTGTTACAACAATCCTTTACAAGAAATTGTCTTTGCTATTTCAGTACATACAGTATAAATACAAAATTTGCCAAAAAATATACTGAAGTTTTGGGAAAAGTATCAGGTGAAGAGACTAAAGTGTCAAAGCCAAACTGCTTTAGTTTAGTTCAGGGACTGACTCAGAGACACCAAACCACTTTGGTATCTGCAACAACAACTCCTGATGACAGCACCAGTTGTAGCAACCATTCAGTCATGGTTTTTATTCTTGTCAGAAGCACAACTTCCCAGTTTCTGACTGACTTATATCCAGCACTTAGATTCATGGCACATGTCATCAAGTGCTCATCTGGGGCAAGAAGAGCTTTCAGGGAGTGGTACGGCAGCTCTGGGGAGGGATCAAGGACCACCTTGGTAGTGCTTTTCCTCCACTCTCTCCTCATGGGTGCTGGCTGCAGTGAGGATGCTGTTTTGAATCACTGGCTTTCAACAAAAACTTGCTCAAGAAGTATTTCAGTGGGTCTGGTGTTGTCATGCAAGTTCATAAATAATCTATATGGCTGAGACCTTCTGTGGGGAAGCCTGCTGTGATAACACCACCCACCAACCTTATCGAGTGTTGCCATGGAGATGGGTACTCTGAAGCCTGGGGGAGTGGGATAAAGAGGAGAAAATCTGGAAAGGAAGCACGTATAGGAGCAAACTGTACACTTCTATTTACTAAGGAGCGTTTTGAAACAACAGACATTGAGTCAGATGTGTTGCCTATAATTTAAAATAAAAAAAGAAGAAAAGAAAAGGAAAATTATTTTAAAAACAAGTGATCAGCCATGAATTTTAAATGATCTTTGAGATATTTTCCTGTCCACGGCAAATAAAATGCAACTGCTCTTCTTGAAAAAGCAAGAGGGACATGGTATTTTATCCTGATTCATTGTTTTATTAGCAAAATAACATTTAAACAAGGGAGAAATCAGGATTTTTGCTGCTCCAAGAAGAAGAAAAAATCTCCTAAAATTTAACAATTTGAAAAGAGAAGGCAGAAAAGTAACTGAATGAGCTACCTCTGATATGGTTGTACTACTTGAAATTGGAGAAAGCTACCTTATGCACTTTAATTGCAAGCTTCCACAAAGTGTTGGTACCTTATTTTTGTAATTAATATACAGATAAATTACAAACCCACATTAAATAATTGTAGCAAGATCTGATCTTTTAAACTTTCTTGTACTTTTCTGATTGAAGTAATCACAAGATGGAGGTACTTTACCCTACTTAGAACTGCAGCTCTTGGGCTTTGCCCTTCTTAAAAATAATTTTCTTTCAAGTATATATTTACCTCTGTCACTTCATTCCTGCTGTTGGGGAGTGGGAGATGTAACACTGCTCTGGGTGCTTTGATACCTTACATGCTGTGAAGTGTAGCTGAATCTTGCAGAAATTTATGTGCTTCTTGACAGACTTCCAGTGTGGATTCAGGTTCCAAGCCTGGCATCAGAGGTCTCTGGCCAAATGTAAAACAAAGGAAGATAAAAATAAAGAGGTTTTAAAATATTACTTATACTCAGGAAAGGTTATTTTGTATTTTAACATTGATACATTTTACAATTTTTTAGCTTTGAGTTGCCCTACTGTTTTCCACTTGTATTATCAGAATAAAACTTCAGAGCTTCAAAACTACTGAATAGATATCACACATACAGTTATGCAGAAAGTTGTAAAATAAAACATCACAAAACTTAAAGCAGGTAACTTTTCCTATTTCCCTTCTACAAACAACTGTCAGCTTGAGGTTTGGTACAACAGTGACAGAAATAACACCAGTAATCTTAAATCATGTGATTGACCAAAATTCCTGTGATGTCTACCATTTACTGCAAGAGCTTCTTTGGGTGATTTTCCAAGCACTTAGTTCATCACTAACTTAGAATTATTTCTCAGTATTTAGGCAGTATCTTCTGCAGGCTGTAATCTAGCCAGCTGATAATGACTCTGCCAGGGAATAAATAGTAGCAAATCAGAAATTTAGTGGATCTATTTCCCGAGGTTTACAGTTGTAAAGAACATTTCATTTTAGTTCAGCTGAAAAGGGTTGTTCAGGAAATGGGCACTTGGTGGCATTTGTTACTCAAGCATTAGCTAGTGGGATTTTGTGTTTGGTTTTCTTGGTCTTCCCCACACACACATTTGGGCTTTATGAAAGTTTTACCATTCACAAAATGCTGAGTTATCAGTGTTTGTGATTCCTTTCTACCAAACGTGGATGCAGTATGGAAAACAACAAATAGCCAGGCACATATTTTAATGAGAATTGGGTTATCTTAGCTACAGAAGCAAGAAATGCAGAAGCTCCAAATCATTGTGTATTGCCCTGCCCTTCTCCCCTCCAGCTAGAACAAACCTCTCTCATATCAAAACACCCAAACCCCTGAAAACCCACTGCACTGTTGACATTCCTGCAGAAACTGAGACTCAGGGTTTTGTTGGATTTGAAAGACAGCACGAAGCAGGTATTGCTAAAGCTTGGAGAGCTGCAAAGGAGAACTTGCTGGCTTTGCTGCTGGTCTGTATCCCTGTATTTGAATAGTTACTGGAGATTTCAATTGTGCTGCTTTCATCTGACCAGGAAAATTTTTTCATCATCACAGAAAGGGAACTTATTTGAAACCTGACCCAAATGTACTTCCTGCTGGACAGGCTGTAGGAATAAAAAAGTTGCCGTCACAGTTGTGCTGTGGCTGTATTTCTTGATGCAGAAATCTCTGTTCTGTGGTTTGGGTTTTGTGGCTTGAAGATTCATGGAATTGCTTCTTTTCCTTCCCCCTGACTTGGCCTCTGAAGGCTTCAGTGAGGGATGGTCCTACTTGCTGCTGAGGTCTTTGCCAACCTGCCATTCCCTTGTGGGTAGGATGGGGGGAAAGAGAAAATGATGTCAGATACATTAGGGAATTCCATGAATTTTCTGTTGTTACTGTTTCTTTATATATTAGTTACATTTATTTTTCATGGTAGAATTCTTGTATAGGTATAGTGATTACAGAAATCTCCACACCTTGGGTATTCTTGTAAATTTTAAAGCAAAGATGTCTGGGGAAAAACCTCCAGAATCTTTGCAACAAAGTAGGGGCTAATAAAGTTAAAGGCCTCTTTAGAATCGTGGGGGAGAAAAGACACAGGTAAAGTGGCTGGTTAGTGCCAGAGAGTTGTGGCTCAGCAGTGCAGTGGTGCTGAAAGGAGAGAAGCTGCAAGTAAAAATCATATAAATTATATAAAATAAAAACTCATATATTTGCTGGCCTAAAAAATCAATTGTTTGAACCTTTGTGATTGATCACCAAAAGAACTAAGTTGTGTGATAATTATTTATTTTAGAAAATCTGGGTGCATGAGTGCTCAAAAATGTACTCTGAGCTTATCTGCAAATAATAATTACTGTGATTAACTAGTAAGAAATTACTTAGTCATTGCACATTTTAACCTGAAACTTTAATTCAAAAAATCAGCACCCTTATTTATCTAACACTGATTTAAATACAGGACTGAATGAAGTTCATCAGAATTGTGACAAAAAGTCAAAAAACCTCCTGCATTGTGTACATTTAAACTTTATTTATATAAAGGTAAAATTTATTATTTCATATATAAGGGATTATGTACAAACAAATGTAATTCATCTGTGCTTGAACACTTTAATAAAAATATTTCTGAAATAATTGATAAAGGAATGTCTCCTGGAAGCTACAGAATTGCTTCTCTATTGGCACATGTATGCAATGATATCTGAGTATTTCTCAAGCATTGGGGTATTCATTTACCTACAGCCGTTACAAAGTGGAGAAGAGCTAATGCCCCTACTTCACGGACAGATTAGACAGATTTTCTGAGGTCATGCAGTAATTTTTTGTAAAGCATAGACTAAAAGCTAAGCCTCAAATCCAAGTAAAGTATTTCATCTTTCAGAACATTCTCCTCTTCATGGCTCTTTGTAGCAAAATAGAACCATTAAATCCTCATTAAAAAAGCCAACAAGCACACATACACAAGAAACCCCAAACTAACCAGTGAAAAATCCCACAAAATCCAAAACCAAACCAAAACAACTCCCAAACCCAACAAAACAAACCCCCATAAGCACTGGAGCAGAAATCATTTGACCAAGTAAAGATGTCTGTATTGGTGCAGATCAGCCTAAACTCATTCCATGATCGATGGAGGGAAAAAGAGAGTTTTCAAGTTGTGATCCATCTGTTTTAATTTAAGTATATAAAATGAGATACTGTAATTTCCATCCTCTTGTCCATTCTGCAGGAATCTGGCATAGATTGCAACTTTTTCTGCAAGGACTTGTACTCACACATTTAAAGCTTTTATAGAATCACGGCTACAAAGCCTAGTAAAATTGCAATCATGTTGTGTGTGGCACTAATACACAGTCTAGTGATCTAATGTGACTTGTGATTTATTTTTTGAACTAATAATTTAGCAAGGGAGCATTCTAGTGCTGGTATCATGCTCTAGTCTGAGATCCAACCTGTACTTACCTACAACCCATCAGTTTATGCAGGATGTAATGACAGAGTTTCAACATCTAACATAGAAACCATAATTTCACTTATCACACAGGTATCTTGTAAGGATTAATTATTTTTTCAATTATTAGAAGGTACAAGTGCCATAGAAATGTTATTATAAATGATCTGAGTCAAGACTGGAATCTTTTTTAAAAGGGCACTTAATTAATTTCTAGTAATTCCCAGATGAAGCATAGATTGATATTTTTAAAATCCCACATACTGACTGGAAAGTTCTTTTTCAAACCCTTCCCTTCAAAATCAACTATTTTTTTCCAAGTACCATATGTTTGGAGTTAGTTTCTGTAATTTTTCCTGCGAGTTTGCTGTTTGTCTTGCAAATATTTACTCCCAGTACTTCAGTACATTGCAATCAGTAAATAGAAGATGATGGAGCTGATACAAATTTTAAAGTGCATTCCATTTTTATTTTTCCATTATACTTTTCAAATGAGAGGGTAGAGTCACAGAAATTTAAACTTACTTTATCTACCTCTGTGTGAGTATGTTGGTGTAGACATTTCAGGATAGTGGAACAATAATTTCTTTATTTTTAATGGGGGGAACGACCTCAGCTGACCTCAAGCAGTTGTCCAGCAAATGGAAGGTTGCTTTCAATGGGGTTGTAAAGCAATGTTGTGGACATCAATCCTGCAGATCTCTATACACTTGCATTTCTTAGGATAAAAGTATTTTCTAGATTCATGTGTTGGAGTTATAAATATATCAAATTGGTGTTAATGTGCTTAACTTTTGGCAGCTGAAGATCATCATGTTTCTGTGAAAATCATCTTTAGATAATGAGATAGTTCAATATACCAGCATATGCCTACAGAAAATGTGTCTAAACATCATTCACTGAAACCTTGAGTAACAGAATTATTGGCATGTGAGCAAAATGTTCTCAGGCAAGGGAAGCTGATACACCCTGGTAGATCTATCAGCACTGATCACCAGGCTGCACAATTTCTACCATCATTGCAGGCTGACTGTCACTCTTTGGTTCATGCTGGTGGTGTCAGGGAGCTCCTGAATGCAGGGGCCTGGCAGAGGCAAAGTTTCCCCAAGTCTTGTGTCCCCATGTCCAGGCAGTGGCCAAGTGGAGCAGGTACTGCCAGGAGGCACAAGGTACAGAAAAGAGGTCCCCACCCAGGAGAATTGTTAGAAATTGGGTTTGTTGAGAAGACAGGACAGACACAAGACATGGTCAGACAGGTGTATTGGTCAGCCTGCTTGCATGCTGCCCTTCCAGACTATTCCTTTTTCCTAAACATCCCATAGTACGTCTCAGACAATGACAAGATGGCACCCATAAGGAGTCCTGCATCTCTTAAGGAGTCCCACACCCCTGCAGACATTCACCCCTTTCAGTCTTCAGGGTGATCCAGAGAGCTTTTCCCACACCCCCGCAGACATTAACCCTTTTCAGTCTGCAGGGTGATCCAGAGAGCTTTTCCCACACCCCCACAGACATTAACCCTTTTCAGTCTGCAGGGTGGTCCAGAGAGCTTTTCCTATCACCTGTCTGATGGGTGACACTCCTGGCCATGATGGCTGATGGCTCCCTGTGATGGCCCTGGACGGATCCAGGGCAGGGGCCCCTTGCCATCGATCAGGTTATTGGGGGTCATCCACCCTCCATTTTTCTTCATGTGTTTTTATCCTTTATGTGTGGAGACAAGCCAGGCTATAATATATGCTGATGTGTAAAACTGACCTTTGTTTATGATGGGTTAATCATGAATGCTGAAGAAAGACCACCCATCCTTCTACACCAAAGAAAACATTGTTTTGACCCATAGGATGGAGATGTGTCAGAACGAAAGAGAAAAAAACACAGTTATGAAAACTAAAGACAAGTAAGTTACATCAACTGACGGCAAAAATTATCCATGCAGGAGGGTCTGCTGTAGATAGTTGAAGGGTAGGCAAGTGGATATGATCATTCCAAAGGAGATCAAGAATGGCTGGGAACATCTGAGACTTAAAAGTGATTTTATTAAATAGGAACTTACATGTGAAAGAAGCTAGTGTATTGTCCTTTCTTTTTTCTGTTTTTGTTTGTTTGTTTGTTTGGCATTTTTATGTGTTTGTTTTTTGTTTGTTTTTTGTTTGTTTGGTTTTTTCTTTTTTGAGGATTGTTTTGTTTAAGAGTAGAAGCCAAATCTCTGAAATTAACTGAAATTACAGCAGTAGAGTTTATTGAATGCTGTAGAGTCAGAGCCTGGACATTCCTGTTGCACTGTGGTTTCACAAGGATTAGGAGATAAAGTCATGAATAGTTTTGATCAAAGCAGACTCTGAAGGCTCCTTTTGCTTGATCAAGTTTTTGACACTCCAAACAACCAGATGTTAATCAACAATCTCTGCCACCTTCTCTGATGTAGTTATTAAATTGTTTCAAAGCTACTGTATTTTCAGAAAGAAAATAGAAGCTAGTTACAGAAAATTATTAATGAACTAGTAGGCCATGTTAGATGACTTTAATGTTGCTTGTTGCCTTAAAACTGTGAATCTGTGGAAAGGCCATGGTCTGACACTGTCCCATCACTGCAGGAAGCACTGATTTGGTCTCTTTTCCAGTTTCTGGATTCTGAATTAGTTTTCCAAATTCTTCCAAACTGGGCTTTGTGCATGGTATAATTATAGTATAATCATGGTATCATTATGGTATCATTATAGTTAGTGGAAAGGTCATTTGCAAAGGCCTTTTCTTCATTATTACTCAGAAAATTGAAAACTTTCATTGACTGTAGTTATTATTTTCAGATGAAGCTAACACTGAATTTGGTGTAGAGTATGTAAGGTCATGTCTACAGCATGCAGAGCTTGTCAGGGAGTTCCCACCTTTCAGTTTGAACCTGGCTGGAAGCCTGCTGAGATATCCTGACAGGACAGCACGGTGTGGGCACAGCAGCTCCCCAGCTGAAAGAATTAAGGCTTTGTTGTCATAGGACTTGCTACTTTAGCTGTGATACTCAGAGGACAGTGCTGTGCTGCTTGCTCAGCCCCATCCCAGGGACTTTCATGCTGTCATCCACTCCTTGACACTCATTTGGCCCTCAGGTTTCATTGCTGGATAGATTTCTATCAATTTAAAGGTAAATTAAGCAGTAAAAATTCACAGTCTACCCTTTGATTCAGCAATCAGGCAGTGCCACTTGTGCTGGTGTTTATTTTGGGGGTTCACATGAGTACATGCATCTCCCATGCAGTAAGTTTGCCTGAGGCAAGTGTGTGTGAGTCACAGAGCATCTAGACTGTGTCTGGTACAAAAAGCTAAACTTCTTTCACTCCATGCAGTGAGTTAAGGTATGAGGTAATTTCATTTCTGGTAGTCTTTGGAAAATGTTATTTTATCCCACTATGTGTAAAAATGGACCTTCCAGTGCTTGTTGTGGTTTTATCTTCTAATTTCAGAGACCATAATGTCAATATTTCAAACAGGCACAGTAAATTAAGAGTTGTAGGTGGAATCATGCTTCAACCAAATTTAGGTGGTAGCAAACATGGATTAATATCTACAAATGCATCAAACAGAAAAACATAAATGAAATTGAGGGCAGAAGATTTCTTTCTTATGAATTTCTAAGGGATTTTTGTTAGCTTTAAATGCCTTCAGGATTTAGCAAATGTGTGTGCAAGAAAAGTATTTTGTCATAAATTTGGTTCCATTCTTTCTGCACTTGGGCTAAACATTCAGGTGAATCTAGCCTTTAGTGGATAAATTGAACAGAAATTCACTCCCCTTTTAATTTGTTGGTGGTTTGTTGTTGTTTTTTTTGATAAAACATGTAATCCATAGACTTTTGCATAATGTGTCTGCAGAGTGTAATTTAATGTGCCCTTCTGTGAACTTTCATGCAGAAAATGTCAGTTAGTTACATACCTAAACCATACAAGACATTGCCCTAACAATTCCATCTTCAGAAAGGTTAGTGTGTGTGGATTTTTTTATAATGTGTGAATTATAGAGATAGCTTATTTGAAAGGTGGTGAAGGAGAGGGAAATCCTGTGCAGATGGAGAAACAAGATTTTTTTTAAAAAAACTGAGGGTTTTAGCAATTAGGAGTACTTTTCAAAGGCTTTGTATCAGTGACATGAGATAATTGAACAGGATTTTACCTATTAAAAAATGAAATGTTCCTGATAGTAACAGGGGCTTGTATTTCGACCCTACTCAGTATAAACCATCTATATGGTAACTAGTGCATTCTTTATTTTTGCACATTTTACTTAATGTTTGTTTGGGGGTTTTTGTTCTGTTACTGGCAGTACTTCATTTGAGTCCTGTGTAATAAATCCAGAAATATATTTTCTTTCAAAAATTTCCAGCTCTGTGTTCCCCTCTGCTTCTCCACAATGTTAGAAGATTCTCCAAAGGCACCAACATGGGAATTTACATTCTTTTCACTAACCATGGACTATGCCATTTAATTTTGACATTAATCAAACTAGCAATGTCCATGTTCAGGAGTGAGTTTTACAAAACCCACTTCAAATAAGATAATCACAGTGCTCTGCAATTGTTATTAATAACTTGAGATGTAAATTGTCTCTGGATTCTAAATTACATATTACTGATATTTTTGTCCTATATTTTTCTGTAAAAATTAGATTTTTTTTTCCCATACCACTTAGGCTAACCCATACTTTAGGATTTTATTTATCTGTGCTGCAATTTTACTTGGATTTCATCTTGCATATGTCAGGTGGCACATATACTTCTGGTATTTTGTTTGAGATGGAGGCAGCAAGGAAGGGGATTTTTTCTCCTGCAAGTGGAGGATTGCCATACAGCTGTGAGACCCCTTTAATTAAAGTCAGAGTAAACTACATCAGAAGGGCTGCTATCTCAGTGAAGACAGCTGAGCTGTCAGTGCTCTGCTTTAATTAGAACTTTTAATATTTCATCCCTTACTGCCCAAAGTGTGACCTGTCAAGCTGCTGAGAGGCTGCCCCTTCCTGATAGAGGTGCAGCTCTGAGCCCAGGACTGGCACACCCTTATATCCAATTTGTGTATGATCACTTGGTGGGTTGTTGGTCTTTTCTTTGTTGTGCTTGTCTGCACCAATAGAAAATCACTGATCTGTTAATGCTAAAGGGTATTTGGACTTGTTAAATAGCTCATCAAAAGCCAGCCCACATCTCCTAATCCTAATCTTTCACATGGTTTGAGAGTGTCCAGCAGTTTCTTCCCCTCTAACACTTACCAGTAAAGCTTAAGAGGCAAAAGAGAGAGCTGGATATGGGACATAGATCCAAATTACCAAGTTGGATTGAGTGATTTCTTGTCTTTTCATGGCTGAATGGGGAATGTCCTCTTGCCTCTGTTGCATTTCTCCCTTTCCCAGCTCCCTGTTCCTCCTTCCCTTGAGCCCAGGAGGTCCTTTGGAAGGCTTCAAGGCAGAGAGAACAGGAGTGGGGAAGGCAGATGGCAGCTTATGTGAATTCTCAGTGAAGTGCTCGGGGTGTCCTGGGCTGCTTTGTGTCATCCTCTGCAGCTCCTCCTCACTCGAGTATCATTAGAGAGTTAACTACCCCAGGCAAAGACCCGTTCAAGTAGGGAGATAAATGCATCTGACTGTAAGTTTTTTACATTTAGGCTTTGCTATTAAACGTGTAAACAGTGTTCAACTTGCATTTTGACAACTGGCTCTCCCTCGGAGCAGATCAGAGCAATGCCTACCCTGCAGCTGGAGCACTGAACCAGAGCTGCACTGCTGCTGTTTGATACAGTGCCCAGGGGACACTGAAATATTTCATACGCAAAGCTGCTTGATCTCTAGCTCTGTATTTTTTGACACTGCCTCACTGCAGCCCAATTTCTTGACTTTCACAATTCACATTTCTAGGTTAAAGACCAACTGCAGAAATTCAATGCCTTGCATTGGTAGGTCACAAACTGAAGTGGCCAAAGTGCCTTTTGTCTCTGCAATAAGATTGCCTATACCATAATTCTATTTAAATCATGATATGGAACCATGAAATTAACCTCTTCAGTCATTTTTTAAGAGGAAGAAAACCCTCTTGGAAAGAAATGGATGTGAATATGTATTGTCATCAGAAGAAATAAAATTGTTCAGATGGAGAGCAAAATTATTGTCCAGAAATTAAGACCTAGATTAAATCTAAAAGTAATTCTTCATCTCTGGAGGAGTTTATCAATCTTACTTATTTTGTTTTTACAAAGTACATTAGCAAATACATAAATAATGATTTTTCTGTCTGAATCCTTCTAATTGCTCTCCTCTGGAGTGTAGAGTCTCTTCACTCCCTCTGTATTTTGCAGCTCAGTCTGTCCTAAATCATTGTGTCATCAGTGCACTGGGACACCAGTGATTCACTATAATTTATAGCAGCGAGAGCTGAAATAGTCCCTGTCCTAAGGTTGCCACATTGTGATGTGGTTTGTGTGAGAGTTTAAGCAAGAAAGCACAGCTGAGAAGCAGGACCCATCCTGCAGCACATATACAGCATGGGATGGAACTTCAGCAAGGTGTCCTGAGGGAGATATAAACAAAGAATCTAATCAGAATGATTCTGGATAGAAGTAAACCTCTCAGTTCAAAGTTGTATTTAGCAAGAACTGAAGGAAAATGATTTTTGAAATTATTTAGGTGGATGGGACTGGTTTGCTGAAAAAATCAAAAGGCCTGCCTCCAGGCTGTAATCATAGCAAAAATGTCTCTGGGATTAAATAATAGTAAAAATAATGTCCATCTGGTATGTCCATGAAAATACAAACTGAAAATAGAAAACTGTACTGCAAGCCCACCTTTTCACTTTTTATTCCCCAGCACTTTTTCAGTAAAAATGTGGTTTGAGCTTGATTGACGTGTTTTAAACATTATTGTTTAATTTGCTGTGGTGTTCTTCCTGAAAATAGTAATTTAATTTTAAAAAAAATTAATTGTCATTTATACTTTTTTTCATAGTATCAGATGATATGTTTATTAGAGATTTAATTTAGTGGAAAAATATTTCATTTAAAATGAACAAAGTATTTAATGTAAGCACACAAAAATTGCTTTACTTACTTGGTGTTCCTTTAAAAATGACATTTTTATTTTTGACATGCTCAATTTTGTAAGTAATCTGAAAAACAGTTATTCTCACAGGTCAAGTAAAAACCAAAGGGAAGATGGATTTATTAGATTTCCTTTGTCTGACTGAATACAAATAGTGCATGCATAGTTAACATTGAGTTGTGTTATTCTCTCTCTAATCTCTTTCTCTTGCTTTTTAATAATTTGGTTATCTGGATTTTTGCACATTAGCAGTGCCTCTTTGAAGCACACCTAACAGTTAGGAGTTTGAAGTTTAACTTTTGCATTGAAGGTTCCAATCATTGTTTTCCTGGTTGGTAAAGCACTAAGGGTTATGCCTCGGATCCCGGCACAACAATAGTTACACAGCAATTCTGACTCTTTCCTTTTGTCCACCTTCTGCTCTCTCTAGAGTTACATCTACAATGACCCTATGAAGTACTACACGAGGCAGAACCCTTTAAAAGAGCCATCACCTCCTTTATCCCATGCATCCAAATCCCACCAGGAATTCCCTGGGAATCCCCGTGGGAGGACCCTCAGCCAGCTCCAGCCAGAGCAGCTCTCACCGGAGCCGGGAATGGGGCTCGACCAGAAGAGCCTGATGGCCGTGCTGCACTCCTACATCACCCAGAACCTGTCTGCACAGAGCAGTGATAAAAGCCCTCACAGCAGGACTAAAGGGTCTCAGGGTTATGCTGAGAGGTTGTACTCTACACAAGTCAGTCCTTTCGATGGAACTTTTGCCAAAGGAAAAGCAGAAGATTTCAAAATGAGGAAGATGTTCCAGCCGAGGCCTGGAATGCTGAGGCCAACCCCTGAGATGCTGAGTCATAAATCTGCTTCCCAGGATGATCCAAAGGACCCTCTGAGCATTGTGGATGGTAACGTTGATATTTACTTATTTTTGCTTACCTGAAGTTTCCCTCATGTTTACTGAGCATTTTTGAGAAAAAGAAAATAAAATTAGACATTTGATGTATTTCCTGGTATTGGTATATTTATATCTGCCATAATACAGTAATAATGTTCACCATTCCAGCTACTCTTTCCCTGCATACATCTACCCACATTCTTCAGCCCACCTTCCATATGCGTGCAGAAATATATGGCACTTAGTAAGACATAGCATTTATGTAATTTATTATATTTTCAAAGCATTTTACAAACAACGCATAATTATGGGTATATCTTTGCTATCAAATCTGTTTTTATGCAGTCATCCCACATTATATATATAGATAATACAGAAATGCCTGGTTTTGTTCCACATCTCTTTATTTAACTAGAAATTCAAGGACCATGGGTAAAATTCAAAGTTAAGCACAGAAATTAACAGTGAGATGAATTCTGGTGCAGAGCACAGAGAAGGGAGGAGTCTGTCAGTTCCATGGATGGGTGGACATTAAGGTGGGGTTGCATCTAGTTTTGGCTGGACATTCTGTAACATTTTCTGGATTTTCTTTTTTTTTTTTTTTTTTGATAATGCTGTTTAACAATGATTGGATTGCAGTTTCTTCTGTACATGATAGTTGAAGAAATATTTAAATGAAAATAGAGGGTAACATCCGCATGCTGTGATACACTTAAAGTACTGCTTTGTAAGATGAGTCTTGGGGAATCATGTGGACTTTATAACTCTGGTTCATTTTGTTGTTTCTCTAAACTAATCTAACTATCGATGTTATTCCAGTGGTTCAGAATGCCTGAAAAATGAAAGGGTTGATCCCCAGCCATTGTCAAGCACTTGTATCTGTTAGACTGCAGTCACCACTATCCCAATGGATTTTGGTGATATGTAAGCGGGTTCCTTTGAATTCCTCTTTATCATCCATAAAGTGTGTTGTTCTTTGGTTTGTTTTGTTGTTTTTTTAAAATATCCTCCAAAACCAGAACACACACACACACTCAGAGGAATGTCAGAGTTTCAGCAGAGGGAAGATAATGCTTGCAGTCTAAAGGATGCTCAGAAGTGAAAGCATTCTTGGTATGGTGCCCAGAGATAATAGGTTTCAAGGAATGAACTATAATGTAAAATCAAATCCAGGTGGCACTGTAAGTCTCTTGCACAGGTTAGACAATTTTGTTGCTAGACTCAAAACAAACTAGGCACATGCTGGTTTCATTATCCTCCAGCTGTTCCACTTCACCTTTCCTGGTAGGAGCCAACTGGGAAAAAAATGCTTAACACTTACAGGGAATAACATGTTTCACAATTCATTGGGTTGTACTACTTTGACTTCTCAAACATAATATGCCCTGTAGGAACTTCTGCCATTGCATTTGCTTTTAAATGTTGCATAGACAAGGCATTATGAATTGCTTGAGTAGGAAATAGTGTGGTTTCCTTTGTATTTTTGAGCCACTTATTAATCTCACGAGAAAGTGGTGAGGACAGACCACTATATTCAATATTCATTGCTTAAAATGTTGTCCATTGGAATGCAAATGGTTTAGATTCAGATTTGCCAGGCTGCTCACACAACCTCTTTCTGCTCTTAACCTTTCTCCAATCTCTCTTGTGCTTATGGGTTATTGTAGGCTTGTGGGTTGTTTTTCTCTTGCACTCTGTGAACTATAGAACTGTAAAAACTGCAAGGCATGGGGTGCTCAGTTCTCTGATCCATCTGATAGAGGATTAGACAAAGGCACTGGACTGGGAGAACAATCCAGAAGGTACTGAGCAGATTAGTACTGAGAATTGCTGCAAAACAGTGGCAGGTAAATTCGCTAACAAGGCACCCTGAGGGAGAAATACAAAAGAAGGAAATGCGGAGTTATTTTTCTATCAGATTTGGAAGTTGTTACCTCTAGGAGGAGCATGATGAGCGTGGGTACTGCCTTTGTAGTCACTGTGCAACACTGGAATTGTTAATCTCTCCTCTGCACCAACTGTATTTAGAATTTGGCTCAGTTTGATGTGGCTTGTTCTAGTCTACTGATTTTTTATGTGTTAAATATTACAGAATATGTCTCTGTGTTCCTTTGAAAAGGTCACAGAATTAGTAATTCAGGTGTCTTAAAAAACCAGCAAACTTCCATGTTTATGGAACAAAAATATTTTTTTTTTTTTGCTTCCTCTCTCTGAAAAAGCTGGGATCACCATTCCATATGGTGCTCAGCTGCTGAGGCAGCTCACATGTGGTCAGTTGGGTGATGGGGTTGAAGAAGACAGACCACGCTGTGGAATTTCTGACAAAGTTACTGCTCCCATGCCATGTGGTTGTCAGGCAAGCTGGCTTTGGCTCTTGTGCCAGCAGAGTATGAGGCATCATTTATATGCTGTACAATAGAAAGCTTTTTCCCCTGGATAAGGTGCTATTGTTGCCTACTAGGGAATTCTACTGCTGGAGCTTATATTAAAAATTACATCTTCTAGGACATATATGCTTTTACTGCCATTATGGTTCCAGGATACCTATAAAAGGCAGTTTGCATTCATCAGTTGGAAAACTGGAGCTAAGGGAGAAATCTGGTTTGCAGTACAAGCCCAGTGAAACATGACTGAGCATTGCTGAGTCTACTTAGAAGGGAGTCAGGGGGAGACTATAAAAGCTGTGCACAGGTAAATGCATGTTCAAGTACATGTGCTGCTTAAGTGCTGTGCCATTGCAGTATCCATCTGCTTTTTGGTCTTTCTCCAACAAAATTTTCTGATTTTAATAAATCCATCATATTACCAAAGGTGTTTGTAAACAGATGCAGTGATATTTATCTGTTTATCAGTGTTATCTAGTAATTTACAAACTATTGCAAACATGGACAAGTGCCATAACAAGAAGTGTAAATATCTATATTTATCATGGACAAGGATTAATATCATATCAGTAGCCACATGAAGTTAGCAGGACTCATTTTGCAGACCTGCATTTCACCAGGCTGTTACAGACCCTTTGGTGACTGTCCCTCCTAGGGTACTAAAAACATAACATTCCTCAAACTTACTGCCTTTGGTTATTTATTGCCTTTGGTCCTTGACATTTTGAGTCACATTGTAGTTGTGCAGTAAAACTAGATATAATGCCAAAGTTTTACTCACGTCAATGCAGTATTTAGGAGTCTGTTTGATGAACTGTGCCTGGGTGGCAATGGCCGGGGCAGGAATGCCAGTATTAGAGGAGCAGAAGGCTCCCCTACATAATATTGAGATTTTAGTGAACCAGAAGAATCTGCTGTGAGCTTGTCAGTATTATCTGGAATAGGGCCTGCAGCCATTCTTTTTTCATATTATTTCTTGCCCTGTTCCCTCATTCCCATTTATTTGAGATTAAGACTGCTTTTTTGTTGACAATGGATATTAAGTGTGAGTCTGAAGATGGGCTGGAGAGATAAGAGTGGGCTGAGAATATAGGTAAAGAGAAAAAAGTTTGGAAAAAATGGAATGGGACGACAAGGCTATATTGCCTGCATGTTGTTGAGTAGCTCAGTAGTTGATCTCGACAGCTGGCTGTAAATCAAATGAAATAAACAAAAATCTAGCTGTGTTGCATTAATATAACTCTTTTAATTATATATATCCTGAAATAGAATTCTCTTTTAAGATTTGTCTTCAAATGATATTTCATTTGTAAAGTTTTAGTTTTGATTTGGAGCTGACATATATTCTGTCTTTTCATTGCTGACTTTATTAGCTGTGCTTCACTAATTTAGGCTTTTCTATCAAGATATTGTCCAGTAGTTCTATAAAAGATAAGATCAGAAATGGTACCTAAGCAGACAAAAGGCTCCTGTGGTAATGCAACAGTACTGTTTTCTTCCTATAGCTTAGTTTTCTGCATTGCTGCTATGTGTAACATCCTCTCCACCTCTCTACCAGGTAGCTCTTGTGCTTCTTGAAAAAGTATCTTGAACTCAGGTTGATCAAGTGTATTGAAAAATTTTGTTGCATTTTGGATTAATTTGCTCTTGTAAATTACCTTCCTAAGTGAAAGCATTTGGTCACTATGCTTTTACTATAGTAATTAATTCATAACAGGGGGTGGATACAATAAAATGAAAGGAAACTTTACAAAGTTTTCTCTGAAGCATTGCTAAGCTTCCATCAAACTTCAGTATTAATTTTGCTGCCTCCACATATCTTGGCCCTGAGAGTTTGGCCCAGATTGACTTTACATCTTTGATTCACATTTCTGAACACTTGCTTTCCTGTACAAAGCACTCTGCTATTCCATTATGGACCAAAATCTTTGTCGGCTGTCAGTTTGAAGTAACATCACAGATACAACCTGTCTTTTTTTACTGATAGTCACAATTAAGTGTACTTAAAACGATGCTTTTTTAAAGGAAATTTCAAAAGTTCACATTTTACTAGATTACCTTGTATTTTATATTACTGAATTTTATAATAAATTAGTAGAATTTTATAATAACATCATGGTGGATTATTGGAAAGATGTTTCCTTTTTACCTGGTAAGGAAAGTTCATCAAAGAACCACCTTCCCCATATATCAGCACCCTCTCAGACTCACAGTAAACCTATTATTTAAGCTGCTTAAGTTATTTTGCTTTTTATGGACTAATTAATTACAGGAAAATGGCATTATTTTGGTTGGTGAATTTTGGGTCAGGTCAGGGGAAATTAGTCTTTGCCTTGAGATGGAATTGGGAAGCTGATGTTGAGATGCTGATGGTGAGCTCTTCAGTTAAAACTGAGGGGTCCAAAAAATGACAGATGAGTCCGAGATCTTGGCCTCTAATTCCCAATGAAAAATATTCCTTGTTGCTTGTCTCCCTGCAAAATCACAGGTGTTCCACTGCTTCTTCCCTGGAGCAGAAGTCTGTTGACTGCTTTTACTTATTTCCTAGTCTCTGTGTACTTCTTCCTCCTTTGTTGTGAGGAAAAAGAAAAATCCTTATTTTTAGCCCTTCTTATGGCACTGATTTTTCCCCATTTTCCTAATCTTTAATTCACTTTTATGTGAGTCTGAAAGCTGACAGCGTGGTCACAAAATCTTGTCCCCAGATGATGAATGTGTCCAACCACTGGGCTTAATATGGTGAGTGTAAGTATTGAGAAAAAAGTTGGATGGTGCCTTCAAACTGCTTATATGTAAATTCATACATTTAAAAGCAGCCCTTATTATCCTCTTCCTACACAATACTATGTGAGAGGGTTTTCTTGCTTGCCTGCATATGCATAAATATGTTAAATTTCTTATCAACATGAATAAGCAGAACAGAGGCATGATTGGAAATGGTTTTAGTGTGCTACAGTAAGCACTACATTTAGTGTCTTATACTCCAAGGGACATTAGGCTGAGTTTTGCAGAGTTTTACAGACTGATAGAGAATTAGAGATGCAATATATGCAGTCAGAAAAGTGCCTTCCCTGGGGAGATGTTATGCTCCATCTTCTGACTCACCTTTAATATCCATTGTCCTTGAATTTTTTATCTTCAAAACTTTTATCACATCAAAGGTGTTTTGCTGTTTTGTTTTGTTGTTTTTTTCTGAATGTGACTGGTAAAACATTCATAGCTGGCAAACCAAAACAAGTTCTACATCTGTAAGTTTATACCTCTGTATTTATACCTATCTGTCTGTCTGTCTGTCTATCTATCTATCTATCTATTCTCAATCTATCTCTATCTCTATCTCTATCTATCTCTGTCTATCTATATCATCTGTATCTATGTCTATCACCCATATCTGTAAATATATATTTGAAAAATCATATATGTTCCAAGAGAAATTAATACAATTTAGAAATTTTTTCTCTAACATATGCATGTATATAATGGACATATATTTATATCCCCATCTAATTGACAAGGAGCTTTTTGATTGAAAGACAAAATATCTGACTCTAATTTTTTCCCAGAAGTCTGCTACTTATAGCTACTCATCTTGTGAAAGCAAATCACCAATGAAAACTGATCTCTAGGTAACAGTAATGTTGTTTGTACTGTTTTGCAGTTAAAAAAATTTCAGGGTACTTTAACACTTGTCTTCAGTATTTTAAGTCAATTTAGACTAGGATAGAATGTTCTTGTAAAGAAAAAGTGAAAATTTCATGCCCTCTCTCTAGGAGACCTTGCTGGGTTATGATGGCATACATCCCCCTGTCCTGGCACAGATTCACCTTGTCATAAACTTTAACATCTATTAAGAATGGATGGAATGGAATGTTTTCTGTAAGGAATGCAGCATAAATGAGTGTGCCTTCCTTTAAAAAGTATAAACTCTCCATGAAGGGAAACTATCTTTTAGGAAAACTGAAAGATATAAGCACATGTGTTTCATGTATGCAGCTAAATCATGTGCTTATGTTGTTTTGTAATCCAGAGACACTGATTAAAAATGTATTGAAGGACCTAGAGAAACACCAAGTGAACGTGGAGAGTCTCAGCTCAACAGAACTGGATGAAATTGCTGATACTATCGCCACTGCCATTCAAAGTGTTGACATTCAGGAAGAAACAGGAAAAAATGCTGGAAAAACTAAAGAAGACAAAACAGAAGCACAAATGAAGAAAGGAGATGCTCAAGGAAGGGCAGAGCTTCAGACTGGATTAATGGAAAACAGTGTTAATGTACCAGGTATTAATTTTAGAGGTTAAGTGCAGCAAAAGACAGCTACCCTAATTTTCCTTTACTGCTACACCTTAGTGCTAGACTTCTAAAAATCTGTTTTAGAAGATAGGAGGGAAAGTTTCTGTAATTCCTGAAAGGCTGTGGAATTTTAGATTGTTGTTTTCTTTTTACAGCAAGTTCTTAATTTAACAACAACTAAAAAAATCTGTTTATGAACACTTGGTCTTCAAGCTTCACAAAGAAGATAGACCTACACATCCAATCATATTTAAATAAAAATTGCTTTATGATGTGTGATTTAATTTCCTTTTCTTGAAAAGGAGTTATTTAAGCAAAATGATAATGGAAATTTTTATATTACAAGATGTATTTCAAAGTATGCAGAGAGAAAAATATGTTTTACAGATAATCATTTTTTAACGTGTCACAGTTACTTGCAGAAGAAAATCTGTGACAAGTACAGGTACAAACCCACTCATTCCTTTTCCTTCTTAGGGAATAAGATGAGTTATTATGGTTATTTGTTTCTGTCTGCACACATATTTTCCTGGTGATGCAGATTCAGGAGCTGCAGTAATTGCCATTAATGAGTGGATACCACAGTGCAACATAAGTTACTGCTCATCCATTTTCTATTTTAGGAATGTTATAATATCTAGTATGCCAGAAATGTGTACTGTAAGTCATAAAAAAATGATTTTAACTGTCTGTTTTCATGGTGATATACTGAAATGCTTACTAGTTAGGGATATTCTGGTTATTCTGATTGCCAGATTTTGTTGTAGATTAAAAGGAACAAACTTGAGGATTTATCTTGAATCATGCTGAGAAAGATGAATGACATTCAATTCATAAAGCAAAAATCCAGTGTTATTTGACTGAGGTTAAGGATATGACTGAATATTATCACTGTAGTTAAACTGTAACATGATTTTGGTGAGTGGTATCTATTGTAATATGTCATTTTCTTCCACCGAAATACATATGAGGGAAATATATGTTTCCTTTTCCTTTACTTAAATGTCCATTCAGCAAGCTAAAGCCATTTTATTCTGGTTTTTCTTCTCAGATATTGGTAAACTGATATGATGATTTGACACTTAATTAGCAAAATAACACTATTACATTGACTCTTGAAGTACTCTGTCTATTGATCTCACATTAATTTGCTATCAAAGTGGGGTTAGAATAACAAAAAAAAAATTATACAGTGCTCCTTACTCTGCCCTTTCAGCTTTGATGTCTCAATGTTTGAATCACATAAAAAAGCCACTGCTAAAAATCAGCCTATAAGAAGTCTTTGTTTTGTATATGATGTTTGCTCTTCATAACTATATATTTGTGCTTTTCATATCCTACAGACCATGGAGAGCATGCAGCCAGTGTGAGAACTGATAAAGAGGTAGAGTACCAGTCTTTTAACAAAACAATATCTCAGAATATCAGGTTTCTGTGCAGTTAAAGACAAACTCACACTTCTGAAATACAGGACTTGTTCCACGTTTTGTGTGGCTATGATTCAATACCACACATAGATATGTTGTTGTTACTGCATTGAAATGTTAAATGAGCATTTATTTAAATATAATAAACAAGCATTTATATAAACCTTAACCAAAACGAGTTTTGATGTTCAAAAAGCAAAATCAAGTCCTTGTTTTTCCCCTTTCTCTACTTTTTAAATAGACAGAATTCATAATAGATTCACAAAGTTCAGACAAATTCAGGCTTTTCCTCAAATCAATGAATTTTAAGCATTGAGGTGTTCTTGAAAATTCTTTTTCCCTCTGTCCTTTGGCTCTTAGTTCTGGGGAACATCAGAGGTATTTCAAAAGCTTTAGGCATTACATCTCGTACCTTAGCTAGTAACATCAAAATTAGCATTTTAATCCAGATTACTTTTACAATATTCCTCCTGAGCTTTGAATCATATCCTATGGACTGCTGTCCAATACTTAGCCGTTTTTGAGGTATATTCATGTTTCTTTTTCCCAGTTTCATGGAGCAGAAAAATGTCAAAGGAATATTTAAAAAAAAAGTGTGAAACTTCCCCTACTGTGTACTTTATCAAAAACTAATACTGCAAGACTCATAAATGGGCAAATCCTCTTGTGTTCACAGTAAAATCTCTTCAACCCTTTTACCGAGCAAGGAAAACACACATGGACAGTGTGGCAGGAGCTTTAAACACCCACATGAAAATCTTCAAGGGATGAAGTGCTGTAGTCACAACAGACTTACAGGGGATCCCATGTGTAAATTTCTTAGTGACAGTTTGAACAGGGAATGTTTGAATAGAGTTATTGTGACACAGAGCACAAAAGTGCCCATCAGCCAACCTTTCCTCCCAAATGCTTGGCTGCAATAAACTTATGTAATGAAACTAGCTAATGAATTTTTCCAGGCACCTATTTTGACTTTGGCTCATTTGCTTATTGTTGATTTATTAGACAGATTTTGGTTTTCTGTGATTATATATTTAGCTTGTTGGATCACTCGCATACAATTTGTCACCAATTCTAGAGATAAAGAAGGGAAACAGAATTGGTCATATAGTATCTGTTCCTTTTCTGGTGTTTTACTTGTGACACCCAAGAGGTATGAAAGTTTTCAGGCCCAACCCAGGCATATTGATGAACATTTCTATTTTTTCTCCTTTTCATTAACTTATCTGATAACAAAGTTTCATTTTCATCAATATTTAGACACACAGACACATGGAAAAATATAGTGGCATAATTTAAGGCTCTGTTATTATTACTGATAAAACAGCATGTTCTTAACATAGTCTAGAAGTTTAAAGAAATTAAGAAAATTACCATGCAACAGTTGTGTGAGTAGACTCTACCATATCAATAAGAGTTTGAAAAATTATTTCCAGGTTTGGTGAGTATAACCTTCCTGTGTTTAGTTTTAAAAATAATATTTTTCTTTTAATGCAGGAGAACACTGCTAAACTAATTAGATTCTTGAATGAGAACGCATTAGCTGAAAATATTCATAAAGACCTTATTCCTGAGGAACCTGCAAAGACAGAAACTAAGAAATCTGAAGAAACTGACCTTTCTTCCTCAGAAGAAACAAATGCTGGTGTGGAAAACGTAAAAAGTGAGACTTTCTCAAGGGAGCTGACAACTGAAAAGAACAGTGAATCTGACTCCAAAGACTTGAGCCAGACCAGCTACTGGATTAAGAATGCTTTAATGCAGGAAGGAAACTCCTATGAAAATCCTCAGAAAAACACAGGACAAGGCTTACAACTTGAAGTGAAGTCCTCTGAGGAGAAAGAATATGGCTATATTGTGACCGTGAAAGAGTAAGTACGACAGCCAATTTGACTGGCATTTTTAACTGGGGAAGAGATAAAGTCATTGCACCTAATGAAATATGAATGTACAAGAGGAAAATGCCACAGGCCTGATTTTTAATACATCTGAAACTGTTTGGAACGTGTTCAGTACTTTGATGAAAATACGAGCGAACAGTTCCATTTTCTTACAGTTGCCTTTCCTCCCTTGCGGAAGACATTAAATTTGTAGGTCTTTTGCTTAGACCTCTCTCTATCTTCTCATGTTCTAGTGACCTTCCAATATGTCACTAAGTGTGCTTATGGTTGGGATGCGAGCTTTAAATATTTGACTTGAAAGTAGTCTAAATATCAATGCCTGAGTCATTCTTTCAAAAAAATGACACACAATGATGAAGCGCAGTATTTTCTCTGTGGTTTCATTTTGATCTGAAAATAACACGTATAGGAATCCAAACATCACATATGCAGCTAGTTTAGAAAGAAAGACCTAATGATTTCAGGCCATGACACTAATGAATTTGACATTTAATACTATACTTTCAAAAAGGCAACTTTAGCCCCCTAATGATACACAGTTCATTACAGGTTTTGGGATTTTAGAACCATGTAGGCACTTTCACATCCTTTTCCCCTCTGTGGAACAATATTATGCTTGATTAGCGACCCTGACTCCTCTTCTGTGAGAAACTGGGAATTTTTAGGATGAGCTTACAAATCACTGTCCAGTGTCACAGAGAAACTGAGGCAGTAATTTTTTTAGCTTGTATTGATTCTTTTGACTGTCTTAACTTATTAGTGGGATTGAAGGCAATAGGATTGTGGAGGATTCTTGTTTCTACTATACTGTGATGCTTTTAAATGCATGTGGCTGCACATTAAAAATAGACCAGAAACTGGTGGAATACCCTTTATAACTGCACCTCTTCGTTCCTGCCTAGGAATGTTATGTGAAGCAGTAGAAGCCAGTTTTTCCCCAGCTCAGAACTACTTTCCTACTTTCCCCAGCTATTTTAACTCGTATCAATCTGGAAGACTCCTTTATTCCAAAGAGTATCTCAATGACACCATCTCCTTTGACTGTCCAGACTTATTTGGCTTATAAATGCAGTAAAGTTTAGAACAGTTAGAGCTCAGTGAAATGGGAGACATTCTGAATTTCAGTGTTCACAACCTGGAGATTCTTCACTGCGTCATCTTACCATGTTTTCTTCCTAGCTAGTCTCCCACTGAATTATGTCTGTTATTATTCAGTGAAACTTGCTGAAGAAGGTAATTTGTCCAAAGATTCTTGTTTCTAGAGGAGTCCATATGCACAAATATAATTTACCTTCTTTATAATTTTTAATGGTTTTTTACTGGCTGGATGGCCAGACCCAGAGAGTGGTGGGGAATGGAGTTACAGCCATGGTTGTAACTCTGGAAGGTCACAAGTGTGTTCCACAGGGCTCAGTACTGAAGCCAGTTCTGTTTAATATCTTTATTGATGATCTGGATGGTGGGGTCAAGTGTGTCCTCAGTCAGTTTTCAGGTGGAAACCAAGTTAGGAGGGAGTGTTGATCTTCTGAAGGGCAGGAAGGCTCTGCAGAGAGAAAAGTCTCAACTTGCACCAGGGGATGTTCAAATTGCATATTAGGAAAAGCATCACAGAAAGGGTGTCAAGCTTTGAAACAGGCTACCCTGGGAAGTCACCATCCCTGGAGGTATTTAAAGTGCATGTACATGGGTCACTTAGGGACATGATTTAGTGGTGGACTTGGGTTAACAGAGGGACTCAATGATCTTAGAAGTCTTTTCCAACATAAATAATTCTATGATCATATGATTCTGCTCAGTGCTATAACTGACATTTATGGGGAGTACAGCTCCCTATTAGCTTCTGAGGTTTTTGCAAGTATGATCCAGGGAGGTATTAGCACTGGTGCAGTGAACTCCATGAAATGCTAAGATGCCAGCATTTAATTCTGCCACAAACCAAAGATAAACATTTCCATCTAATACTTGAAGTAAAGATTTTTGATAAAGACTTGTCAAAATGGCAGTCTGATTGTCAATGGCAGAACAGTAGGTCACTCCTGCTGTGTTTGTCAAGTGACCTTTCAGATGGTTACAGCACTGCAATCCATACCAATCCATATTATCCATCAGTGCTAAGCTTTGGAATGAATTGACACTTTCAGTGTAGAAAATTGTCCAGCAAATCCTCCACTGTGCTGCTTCAGTACTTTATTATTCTGTGAAACCAATCAAATTGGTGATTTACTTTGTTTACTCTCTTCTCTTTCAAAAAATTGCTATTCCACCACTGGAGTATTTGTGTAAGGTTTTTTTTCTTTCTCAGTGTAATTGCTTTGAAATGTTTTATTAATTTTAACTCTAAAACTCTAAAGTAATCTTATTTTTTAAAAGTAATCTATGGGATGTCATTTTGATTTGTATTCTGCTTTTCCCTAGTTATAAAGTACTTCTATTATAGCTGGGATACATCAGTGTGAGCTGTCTAATCAGAGAAGTCTTGTCTTCGGACTCTTTCTATTTTCTGAAATTCTAGTTCTTCACATTTGAAAAACTTTTTTTTTGTTTGTTTAAAAGCATGCCAATTCTCCCATTTGCTTGGCAGTATTTGCTCTAAAATGAGGGCCTAGATCCCACAATCAAAACATTTACACAGTGTTTAGTCTCCTGAGTGTCTCATGAGGAAACCCAAAGCCTGACTTTCCAGAACATGTAGTTCTTGCCACCTCCAGTAAATCTAAATGTAAGCTGCTGCATGCTCAGCAGTTTAAATAGCCAAGCTGGCGTGCAATTTCTCAAATATGAGATTGAGTAGCTAGACTTAAATGCACTAAGAAAAATCCTAGTTTGAAAGTTCATCTCTTTCCACTGCTTATCTCAGTCTTTCAAGCTTCAAAATCAAGTCATGCTTGTCTGAAGCCATGCTTGGACATCTAATGCAGAGCAACCTATCCTGTTTTGTGATTTATCTAAAGGCTTGTGCTTGAAGTTTTTCATACAAATACTAGATCACAGACAGCTCATGGCAGCTCTCTTAGCTTGTAAGCCAACTTCTGGCATTGTTGTATTATGCATTTCCAGGATAGTTCATGTTTTGTCATATGTTAGCTCTCAATTCCAGACTGTCTATGTAAAATTGTATAGGCTGTAAATCTGTTCACAACACGTTAACCAAGTTGGATCCTGCATGCATGGCTCTGCATTTCATTGGAGGTAGCTGCTATTCTGCTCAGGTGCTGGGGAAAAAAAATGGATCTTGTGTTCATAGTGTAAAATTGCTAGGGAATATGATTAGTCTGACCCATTTAACGTGCTGAAGGGTTGGGTTAATTGCAAACGCTTGATATTGTTTCTCCACCTTTACAAATGTGATAAATGATACTGCTTTGCATATAATGATTACTTTCCTCAGGATGGCATTCGGGTTAGGACCCTGAAGGTGGGTTATGCAGAAGTCTTGGTTTATTCCTCAAGTTTTCTGTTTTCCTAGGCAGGTCATTAAAGAACTGTATTTTTATGATCTTCATTATTTTTTCCCCTACCAGGTAGAAACATCTTAATTGCATTTAAAAATTAAATTTAAAATAAATAGGAAAAATGAATCACAATATCTACAGCAATGAACCAGGGCTGATAGGGCTGATATCATTCTCAGTTACTAGAAGATCTTGATGTTTCTTAGAAGCTAAACATTTATATTCCATGAGGCTTTGCAGCTCTTTTGAGAAAATAATAACAGAATGTTCTTGGCTTTTAATACATATGTTCAAAAAGAAAGTCGGATTTGACCCTCTCTATCTCACTGTCCTTTTTGAAATCATTGTTCTACTTACAAGGGCACTTTTTCACAGGAAAGAGATTTGTGCATATTCCTCACTTAATTTTTACAATTAGCTTTAAAAACTAAGAGAAATCATTAACAGACATAAACCAGAAAATCTATTGCTACTGAAGTCTGTTAAAATCACAAAAGGACAGCATTGCTGACCGTAGAAAAGAAGTTAAATGTAAAATTTTAATCTCTGGTTTTTACTTCCCTTGTACAACTCTTTCCTTGTACAACTAAGTTCCATAAATGTCCACCATTGATCTTAAAGCCATTGTTTTGCTTCTGACAACGCAGCTTGACCCCCTGTCTGAATAACACGCATGGAAAATCCTTTCCTGTGAAATTATCCAGCAGCCACAATTTGGTCTTTGTGTCTCAGCGCCAGAACTTGTAGAGAGACATAATTCTAGAATTTTCTGTTGCAAACTCTTCATGCATAATTATTCATGGTCCTTAGAGTTTTCTAGACATAAAATCTTCTTTCCATCTGTAATTCTCCAGTTTTCTTGTGATTCTTAGAAAGTAGCAGATCATATCCCCCATATTTCTGCTTCATCACCTCAATTTTCATATTCCCATAGGAAAATGATACTTCATGTTTCCTATTCATCTGCAAGAAAATAACAGAAAAACAGCAGTTAATGCGGCCTTGTCACAGAGAGCAATAAATACTGCCTTTTTCTTTTTTGATGTGCATATTCATGTGTGTATTTTATTATCTGTTATATGTGCAAAGATAATATAACACTCTGTTCTACTTAGCTTTTGTGCTTTCAAAATCTGTTGAAACATATTGTGACAGAATGTGATTCTCACCTGCTGATGTAGATCACTTCACAAGACAAGAGCCCTTCTCAGTGTCCATCTTTCCCTCCTTGAAGGGCTTTGCTTGCCCACATGTTTTCCTCTCATTTCTTTTGGGACCAGCTCTGCATTTTTTACCTCTAGAGGAACCTAGAGGGAAAATTTTCTAATTGATGTAGCTGACCAGCCAATGCACTGCACTAATGACAGTAATGGCAAGGCTTCACTCTGGTCCTGATGCAATGGACAATTTTGGGAGTGTGCCTGGAGTCCCCAGTAGCACCACAAGGACTCCCTCAGATCTGTATTACTCCTTAGCTGAACAGGAGTGGCTGCTGGCCTAGTTTCCCAGACCAGGCATTCCCAGACACTCTCATTCCTCTTTCCATGACTCTGTGCTGCTTTAGCACCCTGAGTTTGGGTCTTACATGCCAGGTCTTTGGAAGAGCAGCTGCTGGTTCAGGTACTCCACAAGCTCTCAGTGAGCAGGCTCAGGTCACTCTGCTGCCTCCAGGCTACAGAACTGGGCACGTTAAATATGCCCAAACTAAGGATGGGGCTGGGGGCTGTGCTTTGTTTTTATAAACAGTGGGAGTCATTAAAACCCTGAGATGCTGCAATATCTCACAATAACATATGGTCAGTTCTTCTAGGATATCACAGTGCTTTTCGGGTAATTACCGTTCAGGTCATTATGAAGCAGTAATGAATTTTAAACTTTTGAAATGAGTGAGAACAAGAAAGCCAAAGATCAGGATTCCTGGGAATGCAGCATACTGAATCATAGTGCAGTCTATTATCTGACAGTACGTTTTCATCAGTGCTGTTCTGCCCAGTCCTGGGAAGCTCAGATATGAAAATGCCATAATTTAATTTTCATGCCTTATTTTCTTTTTTTTTATTTCTTAGCTCACATCATGTGCAAAAAATGTAAATGCTTGACCACTAAAAATTTAGAATGAAGTGATTTCATAAGTAGAAAATCAGTCAATAAATTTGAATAGAGGTTCTCTGGGCAATCTGTGACAGTGTCTCAGTAAAGGATCACCTCCTAACATCTAACCTAAAACTATTCTCTTTCAATTTGGAGCCATTTCCCCTTGTCCTGTCACTACATTTCCTGATGAAGAGCCCCCTCTGAATTCCCTGTAGGCCCCCTTCAAACTCTGGAAAGCTGCTTTGAGGTCCCCACACAACTTTCCATTCTCCAGGCTGAACAACCCCAATCTCCTCAGCCTGTCTCCATAGGGAAGGTACTTTAGTCCCTTTAGGAACTAGTATTTGTGTTCCTTCAACTCCTTTTTTGAACACTGTATTGTTGGATATTCTTTGTCATTTTGCATTATAAATTGGTCTGGGCTTTATGCTGCCTTGAAGGAAGATGGAAGATATAAAGGAAGGGAAAGAACGAAAAGTCAAAAATGCATTAAAATGTGTATCATCATTTGTCCTCAATCTCATTTACTAATTACTTGTATGAAGAAGTAACTTGATATGAAAGAACAGGTTTGCATTTTCAGGGCTTTTTTGCATCAGAGATTGAGGGTGCACGACAAGCAAACCCTGCAGCTGTTTCCAGCATTCAGCTTAAAATGCATTAGGGAGTACTTTGGTGGGGTCCATTTCAGCCTCAGAAGGGAGGGCAACACAATCATGGCACAGATTATTGCCATTATTTCTGTGCTTCTGCAGGCGACAAAGCATCTGTATGAATTTGTTACTATTAACACAGCTGGAGGTACTGAATGTTTGAAGTAATGCAAGCACAGGCTGGCACAGTGTCGCACTTTGATTATAACTCCAGAGAGTTGATCCTTCTCAACTTCTCTCTCACTCTCCTGCTTCCAGGATGCTGTTATCTCCCCTGACCTTCATATCCCAACCACTGCCATTGATTTTTAGCAAGTGTCATTTGTGTTACAAATTGGTCTGGACTTGAATCTGTCTGCATTAAGAGGTTTAAATTCACACTTACTGGTGGTGGGGAAAGAGGGAAGAAATTACAGAAAGTGGGAATTTGCTGAGCTGTCAAAACAGAAGTAAGCTTAAAAAGGTTTTATGGCTAATAAAGCCTTTGAGGAAACATGCATGAAAAAACGAAAGTGCAGCCCAATGCAGTAAAATTGCAATGTCCTTAAAATGATTACAATAACATTGCTGTGAGGTCAGGTAGCTCTCAAACAATCCAGTGAATAACTCTGTGCTTCAAAGTTATTTGGTTGCTCTCATGAATTCTGGATAAATGTGAACCATTTACAAAATTAATCATTATTTAACTTAATGTAAGGCACAGACCATGTTCAAACAAAAATAAATCCATGAAATGCATTCCTTCCCAAAGTCTTTACTGGAGATGTGTGCTTCGAGATGTATGAAGTTACACTGAAGCATGGACAAAAAAGTCAGACTCAGACAGACAAGACAGGATGTTCTAACACCATGGACTTAAAGCGTCAGTGCCCAGGACTTTCATTATAGATTATCAAATGAGTTACTCTTAGGGACACTTCCAGACAAGAGAAATAAATACAATTTAAGTGTTCAAATTTTTAAGTGTTCAATTTTTTAAGCTTGGTAGGCTCAGAAAAAATTTAATGGCAACACTGTAAATTTGGTATTAAAAATGTATTCCTTGTCATGGCATTACCTCCTCTATGACCTACAGCAAACCCCTCTAATGGCTCCATCTCTTCTCCATTGTATGGATAATGTGTATGGTTCTTGTGATGAATGAGACTTCCTTTGTGTCTAGAAAAAGAGAAGTAGGAGTTGGAGAAGGCTGAATTTCATAGCTTTATACTGGTGGTTGCCAGCCCGATGAGAATGGCAGAATCATGTCACTGTGTTGCCCTGTCTTTTCCAATAGGCTATGTGCTACCTGAAGTGGCAGGAGCACTCTCTCCATCCTTGGGGCAGGGATAGATGACACCCTTCTCCATTAATTCCCTCTTAAGGCAAATGGGACATCCTTCCTTGGATTGTGAGATGTGTGGCTCAGATGTTGGCAGTAGCAGCTACATGAGCCAGGCTTGGTAAATGACCTTTCACATCAGAGAACAGTGGGGTTGGTGTGCTAAAAAGTGCCATGAAGCCTATTCACAGGACAGTGGGAAAAGAGGAGTGAGAATCACTAGTGGAACCTTGGTAAAGCTGTATCTGCTTGTTGCAGTACCATCAGCAGCCCTCCCATGCCTCAGTTACTACTGAAATTTGCACACAAGGAGTTTCACATCAATGTTTCATACATCAGTACCTGGGTTCCCCATAATGTTGCTTGTAAAATATTTATTAATCTTAGCAAAAAAAAAAAAGAAGAAAAAAATAAAGGGAAATCCAAAAGATTTAAACTGTGTCCTTAAAATAAAAGTTTCCCCAGCATTTAGAGGATCTCTCAGAAGGAGGAATACTGTGATCACAGACTCTGAGACCGCATTGATGATAAGCTACTATTTTAAGCTACATAATTTAAGTCCTGGCTATTTATATTTGAGGGCCACTGAGGCTCCAGGAGGCTGTGCCAGGGACCCTGTCTCCTTCTTTGTGGCAGCACAACACATGGAAGACCCTCAGGTCCGAAGGACCTTCTGCTGAGATACATCAGACTCTCCGGGGAGAAAAGCTGCTGCCACAGCAAAACCATGAGTTGTACCTACCCTTGAAATCAACAGGAGATCAATGGGATGCTCTTCATACTGACTTTAAGGAGAGTGAGTCACAGAGCAAGGGGCAGGGTGTCACTGAGGATTAAGAGCTGGTGATGAGATAGGAGAGAAAGATTTGTCATGAGCTGCTGCTCCTCAGCGTGTACGGAGATTAGTGGTACCCCATCGGCAAATTGTCTCTGTTAGGAAGAACTATGGAGGATTTAGAAAAGTTCCAGATGGATTTAAATACATTGAGGGATTAAGGAGTACAATGGTAGATTAAATTCTGCTGGAATAAGTGTGACAGAATAATAGATATTAACAAAAATAATACGTTGGGGAAAATAGAAAAGAAAAAGCAAAGGTATTCTTTAAACTCCTCATAGTCTGTGCTCTGAGGCTGTGGAAAATTTGAAGAAAAGATTTGCTATATCTGTATGCATGAATCCTGCTCTTCATATGGTGGCACATGTTTTCAGAGTTGAAAATTTAAAAGAAAGCATGCAAGTCCTGAAGGCAATGGCCCATTTCCCAACATTTCTAAAACACAAAGTAGTCTAATACATATCACTGAGGTCAAAAGTTCAGGAGGAGATTTTTTTTAAAAGGGAGTTTTTTCTAATTGTTAAGCAGGTACATAATCACATTAACTAATTGTTTGTAGAATTATAGCCATAATCTTATTTATTTTCAGAAGGAATACTCTTGCTGCAGGGTATAAGGCAAGAGGAATTCACTTCTGATCTCTGTGTTCTTGGCCTAGGCTGCAGTGCACATGTGACACATGGGAAGTGCTTGGCTGATATTATTTTTAAACACAAGGTTCATGTGTTTCGTGAGGATCATGTAAGGAAAATGTGGCACCATTCCTGACCTCTGGAGTAGAGAATGAATCAGTTAGACTGATTTTTTAAAGTATAATATTCTCATTTATTTGATCTGGTGTTCCTAGTACTCCTGGGATAGAATATCTCTTTTGCTACTTTTTGACTGGGTTTTGGGCAAGTGCCTGAATAATGGCAATTTCATAGAAACCCTTGCATTGTTTAAGTTTTCCCTCAGGGAACTGAGGAAATACTATTTTTTGAATATTGTTACTGAATAACTCTCTTAATATCTTTTCATCTTTCTTTCTTGATTATTAACGGTGTAAACACAACAGTGCCCAAGCCAAAAAAAAAAAAAAAGAAAAAGAAAATTAAAGAACTAATGGTTTTTGTTTGTCAAAGCACTGTTTTTCCCAGGATAGATGGATCCTTAGGTGGTCCTTACAGAGGCGGTAGTCCTCTGATCACTTCTCTTGCCCTCCCTCAGAATTTTTCCAGAATTATCCTCGACTTTATTTCTTAGCGCTTACTTTTGTGCTATCCTGTATTTAGTGCTAGTTTTAGAAAATCAGACAGTAGCATGTCCGAGGTGGCCTAAAATAACCTCCAGTCTTGTGCTGGTGGCTGCTGCTGAGAACTGCCTCAGGGTCTGGGGTTAGTATGCACTGTTGGGAATGTGTTTCCTTCAGCATGGCTCTTCTCACTCCTTCTTGATTCCAGCAGCAGGAACTGGAAATTGCTTTCCTGCTCTTTATCCTTTTCTCTTGACTGCTTTTAGCAGGCAAAGCTGTCATGGCTGGTGTGCAGCAGCCTCTTGGCCATGGAGAGGCAGTGCCCAAGTCCTGGCATTCTGGCTCCTCTGCATCTGCTTGCCAAGCAGTGCACAGACAGGGGAGATAGGATGAGAAACAAACCAAGCCTGGTGCTGGCCCATGAAGGTGGGTGGCTAAAAATGCTGAAGTCACCTGTTCCAACAGCCCCTCCCTCTACTGGATTTAATATTTTGTAATCATTAGAGCAAGTAATAAGCAAATAGACAGTTCCTAGTACATCTGTATGTCATTTTACAGCAGCTCTGTAATACCTCCACACACCTCAGAGACTCGTCACTCAGCCTCAGCCTGTGGCAGACATTCCTGCTCTTTTCCAGGCATGAAAGAAGGATGGCAGCTTGGCTGGAGGTGGCCAGGCTGCTCCTCCCAGCTTCCCACCAGCAGGGATTTTGCCTGCACCAGTCAATGTCCGTAATGCTGCCAAATGGTGTCAGCAGCCAGAGAAAACTAGTCCTCAACATTATTCCTCCTGCACCAGGGCTCCTTATTTGACTCTCTAATGGATTCCATATGGTATTCCAGACTCATATTTCTGAACTTTGATTTTTCTTTTTTTAGGTTTTGGCTTTTTGTCTTCAGTACTAAGGAGACTGTGCTGCATATTGAGAGAGATACTGTTATAGACTGTTGCTCTGTCAGTGACAGGAAGCTGATTTGATGTCAATCAAAACAAAGATATTAATGAGAAATGGCCAGGTGGAACTTCCTTAAATAATTATTTTAAACTATGGAATTCATCTTTCTTAAAATCCAGTATTTAAAAAGACTAGAGGGAAAAAAATGACTCTCAGATCATACTAAAAAAAATCTTCAGTGTAAAAGAAGTTCCTATTCATGTCCACTAAGAGAATGACTGTTAAAAAATCTTAAATATAAACACTCAGAATAAATATAGTGGTAGGCAGGACCAACAAAATTATGTTTTTCAGATAAAAAATCAGAATAGCTCCTACAGTAAAGTACCACTGCAAGAAGCCATGGATATTTGGTGAACCCATCCAGGCAGATCTTCTTGTTGACTCTTTTTTGCTAACATGTGAATCTGTGGGATGAAGAACCAAATGAGAAAGAATCTTACAATTCTAACCCAACACTGTGGCCTGCAAGGCATAATCTGTGTGTAGCTCACATTGTTTAATAAAAGTTGATTACTGAAATTAAATTCTTCAACAGTTTTCATCCATTCAGCTTCTGTTTTCAAGAGCTTTGGATATGTGTCTTGTTACTCATGTGTTTAATATCTTTTCCCTTTAAGGCACATTGCTAGGTGTAAAGTGAAATGTGGTTATTTCAGAATTTAGAATGAAAGCCAGACTGCCTCATTTAGATACCAAACTGCTGGATGCTGCCCATATTCCCCAAGGATGTCATCCACTTCATGTCACATCATTGAGCTTCTTGAGAGACAGGTGAAGACATACCCACATGGGGAGGTTAGACACCTTCTTTCCTCCACTGATTAGAAGGGATCTTTGAAGATTCCAGAAGACAGCCCAGACTGCAAAATATCTCCCTGTGTCACTGAGACACGCCAAACAAGTAGGATGTTCAGGGATCCAGCATGTCTAGTGCTGCTCTGCTGACAGGCACTGTGTCCAGGATCTTCTGTCTATCTTCTGCTTATTACTGTGGGGCTTGGGAAGTGAAGCAGCCCATGGAAAGGACCTTCCATAGAGTGCTCTGTGTACCAGAAATGGGAGATAACACTGTCCATCATTCTCTTGATGGCCCAGTGATTCATCTTGAGGCCTAAAAGCAACAGAAAAAGATAAATAATGCACAGAAGAGAACCTGATCCTTAACTTGCAGCACTCAGGAGTAAGGAAGACTGCTGGTCCAAACTTAGTTTTTTGAGTGTGTGTGCATTTAAAATGATTTTAAAGTCAACATAAGTCTGAATAAAATGTCTTCTTCCAAAAAGTCCTAGAGGCTGGCTCCAAGCTCTGCGTTGTTCTCTGATTTAGATGTGAATTAAATACTATTCAAGCTGAGCTCCAGTGTAGCCAAACTTTTGAACATTCTCCCAAGGAGATAAATGGAGTGGCCATACCACTGTGCTCAAGTTTGGACAGCCAAAGAGGCTGGGTGTGAGTGGTGTTTACCTGCCCAGAAAATATAGTTACTGATACTGCTGGGAGGACACTGTGAAGCATTCAGGCAACTTTCAGTCGACAGAGAAATGCCTTGCAATTTTATTGTAGTGCTGATCAGTCTTGAAAATGGGCAAACTGGCCATCATTGCCTGTGTTCTGATCTAAGCAAATTTTAGATGGATTGAACCCTACCTTACTTAAGATTTTTCTGGGGATTAGACTGACATTTAGGTTTAAAGAGTGCAATTCCCAGTGTCAGGCCCATTTCTGTACTGTATATTACTCTTCATTTTTACAGAAAATGATCCAATTGAATTAATCTGACAGGGCTGATTGGATGTCCATTTCAGTGCTGCATTACAATTGCTAAACAGAGTGTTGGGAGGCACTAGGTACAGTCTGGTAAAGACAATACATAATTTAAATGACGACACTAAGGGGGCATTTCAGAGTTCAGTAAGTGGGTTTCCAAGGGCACTTGGCGACTGAGAGGAGGAAAAGCAAGTGAGAGCAACTGCTTGTGAGACTGACATAACCTCAGCATAGCACTGAACTGCAGGTTGTTCTCCTTGGGCTGAGAGCAGGCTTGGCAACACCAGCAATCAAGCCATCTGTATAACTGCATCAGATTTCTTGCTACCAAAATGGTTCAATTTATGCGATTGCTTTGACAGGCGTGTTGGGGAATACAGAACATATAGTTTTCATCATTGTTTACTTCTGTTTTTCCTCTTGTTCCCTTTGACGTTGCCCACTTGCTCATATTAGAGTTTGAGCTCCATTTAGCTCAGCATGCAGAGCTGGCCATGCTGCCAGTGTCACTCCCCACAGACTCCTCCTGTGCCTTCATTTGCATGTTTCCTTTTAGTTCTTTAACCAGAAGGGGAAACTTTGAGCTTTGAATGCATAAATCATTAGGTCCAGGTCAAAAATAGGCCATTATTCAAAATGTTGGTTCTCATTCTTCAGATCTGTAGTTAATCTTGGGAATTTCTTGAAAACGTGGGCTCCATTTGTAAAATTGTTCAGAGGATTGGAGCATGAAGCTGAACTGGTCTTGAGATCAGCATCCAATATTCAGCACTACTCTTCTGTTGAAGTGGTCTAACTGGCCATTCATGAAGCGTCTGGTCCATAAGACTCTGGTCTTTTGCCCAGAGCGGGTCTTTAGCAAGACTTCCAACTCACCAGGGAGGCAGAAGTTAACTTCACTGGGATCAGGGTTCTCCAAATATGCTTCAAAGTCATCAAGATGTGCTCTAAAACCAGAGCCCCTGTGCTAAAACAGTTTGGAACAAAATTTTTGATAGGGGAATGAGCGAAGTTTTTAAGTTAATTTTCAGGTTGCCGAGTATTTGCTACTACATCTCCTCCATATTTGGTAGGAGGTGGTATATAGAGCCAGTAGTGTTGGTCTTTCTATTCTTAGATCCAGAATGGATGCAAGTCAAATAATAACATGTCTTTTATATAACAATACTAGGAACCTGACAAGGAAAGTTGGTGTACTTGCCTTCATTTTGTGGACAGTGGAATTGTGGGTCAGGAAGATGTCTTGACCGAGGTAACTTCATCTCCCAGATGAAGACATATTCTGTTCTTCATTAATTATTTGTTTAGCTACAGGTATTCTCTCATTTATGTAGAAAACCACTGAAGACAGCAGGTTTGTATAGACAGATTAAAAAAAAATGGTGAGCATTACTATACATTTTGTAGCAGAACTAAGGAGAAACTCACGTAATGGGATTGTTCTAAGTTGTGCCAACTTCCTGGGAGCAGATTTTAAAAATTACTTCTCATCACTGCATTTTTCTTGTAAATTGAAAAGTTAAATCTTAATAGTCAACAGCAGAGGAAGATTATCATTCAGTGTTCTATTATTTAAATTACCTCTGTAAGTAGATTGCTCCTTAAAATATTTCTGTTTTCAGCTTCCTCACTGTGAGGGACCTAGACACTGGAAGATACAAAATCTTATTTTCACCAGACAATCTAATTTTCTTGTATTCAATGTCCAGTACACTTTGTGGAAACACTTTGACAATTTCATAAAGTTGGGCTTCCAAATCCACTCCTGAGCATTTAAATGGATTGCACTAATTTTCAGAAGTGCTCAGCAGCTCACATTAAAGTTAAGAGATATTTATTTCTGTGCTTTCATTTCAGATTAATATCTAAATAAAATGGTTTTATAGCCTAGACCCTGTCTTTTTTTATTTGGTTGTTTGGTTTTGGTTGATTTTGTGGTTTTTTTGGTTTGGGTTTATTGTTGTTATTTGTTTTGGTTTGTTTGTTTGTTTTTCTGTGTGTGTAAGGTAAAACTCTTGCTGAACTTATAGGCAGCTGATTGGCTCAGGATTATTTTAGGTCAACCAAATAGATCTGAATTGGATTATTTATTTTTGACATGATTAAACTGGATACAGAATATTTCATGGCTATGTCATGATGCTAAATCATACATCAGAGTCTTGAACTGACCTGGGGAGTCATTTCATCTGAAGGGATAATGCAGTACTAACATATAATATTGGCTATTTTTAGCAGAGATATAAGCCATATTCTCCAGGAAGTATAATAGTGTAAGAGCCATGCCCTGAAAAGTGAGATCAAACAAAAGCAGTTGCGAAATATTTTGCAGATGACACACTGAAAGACTTTAAAGACTTATATCTATCAATCTATCTTTATAAACCCCAAAGGAAATACTTATATTTCATTCTCCACTTATTTATTCATTGTCATTAGTGTGTCAGAGTACATTCTATCAATAATATGAGATAGAGATCGGCATCTGAGTGAGAGAGAGTTCTGCTACTGGTTCAGTAGGGTCTGAATCTGTCAACTAAAAAAATTACAATTAGGGTAGCACTCAGAGATGGTATTAGAAGATAAAGCAATGGAAGGAAGTACATTATACATGAATTTTATATACTTTCTGACTCTTTTCATCTTCCAAGAGAACTGGAGATGAAAACCTAAAAAGGACCTCAAAAGAATTACTTTGAATAGTGAGATGTATCAGATTTTCTTTTAGCTGCTATTATTACAGTTACCTTGAAAGAAGGTGCAAAAAAGAAATCTACAGCAAATAGAATGAGAGTAAAGGTAGGAAACCTGAAGTAAGCACTGTCTCAAGATCTCATCTGGCAACATCTATATCATCTGCAAAAAGATGCTCTGCCATCCAGCAGTTGACTCTTCCTAAGGCCAAAATCTGAACCAAAGGTGATCAGAAACCTTCAAGGCAATAAAAAAAAATAATGGTAAAGTCAAATCATAGAATCATAGAATATCCTGAGTGGAAAGAGACCCATGAGGATCACTGAAGTCCAGGTGAAGCTCAGGACATCCCAAAAATCACACCATGTACCCAAGAATATTGTCCAAACACTTCTTGAACTCTGCCAAGGGTGCTGTGACCTGGGGAGCCTGTTCCAGTGGCCATCAAGCAGGGTGTTAAAGGCACTGCAGAAACCACAGAAAGGGTTAGCCAGACTCAAGAGAACTTGGAAAACATAAATAGCATCCATGAGAGGTCCTTTTTCTGCTTTTGTTTTTCTCCAGCTCATGCTTTGTATCTCTGAGGCCTGTGTAAATTGTGATTTTGTTTTTAAGGGTTCACTGTTACTGGTGTGCTGGAATGCCTTATCACAGACTCCTGGAAGAAAATGCATATGAGTTGGACCTGTCTTGGCCCTGGAACGTGAGGGGCCACAGCCCAGGGACTCACTCTGTGCTGTACTCCCTGGGGTGCCAGCAAGGCCCTGTACCAAAAAAGTTCCCAGTTCCCCCACTGGGAACTGCAATGACCATCTTGACAGTTCTGATGAAGCAGTGTGAACCCTACCCATAATTTTTCTCCAAGTCTTTGGCCTTGATAAAATAGCTCACTAGTCAGGGTTGTCTAAACAGTCTTCTTTCTACTGTTACAACTTCAGTCTGGAGTGTCTCACTATTGTTCCTTTATCTGAACACTTACTTTTTGTCTTTCTTACTTGGTTTGTCTAACACTTCCTGTTGAATTAATTCCACAGATGTTGAACCACAGCTCACAATCAATAGATGAAACATATTTCTAAGAAAATCCACACTCCCTAATACAGAAACTGAATCAAGCAGGCTGAAAACTAAGCATAGGATGTGAAAGATCACAAATGTCATCTGTTCTACAAGTATTGAGTGCTTGCATCAAGGATGTGTGGCAGGGCCACAGGCAGGAGAACAGGTGATGTTTGAAAGATTGTCCTTGTGAAAGCCTGAAATCAGATGGGTGATGTGGGTGAATGGTGCTGTTGCAAGGCAGGCCAGTTTGCTTAGCTGGAAATGGTGTGGTTCTCCCCATGTAAACAAAGTTAAACGCAATCACTGTACAAACCAAGCAACAATGAGCAAAATGAAGCACTAAAAAAAAGCAAAGCATTAATTGAGTGTGGAAAATTATGGCCTGGCATTTTTAGAGAAAGGTTTTGAATATTCTACTGTCCTACAGCACCGCTGTCATAGAACTGTAATAAACAGTACTAGATTGTATCAGTGTTGGGAAGTTGGAAAAATTGAATTGGAAAATATCGTGTCTGTAATCATTCTTAATGGGAATCCTCAAATATGACTGTGGGATCAGTAATAATATTGGTACCACAGAATACTCATCCTGCAGCTTTCCCGTGCTATAATGAATGATAATTTCTTAGCCTATCAAACTGCATCTGAGTTTGTGAACGTTTGTTTTGAGTTTGATATTGCATGAGAGTTACTAAAACTACTCTTGGATGCTCAGGCTTGCAAAACAATGGCCTTGCTGCACCATTTTCTCACCCATTTCCCCTTCAGCATTATTGCTGGTTTGTAGCATTCAAATGCTCTGATTACACCCCCCATTTACTGCTGCTGCAATGGCTTGTTGCAGCATATCTTGTTTTTGAAGCTGGGGAATGCTTTTTCAGGGGAGTAGGGGGTTGAGCTTTGCAAGTGAGGCTCCCTTGGTTAAAAAGCACCACCAATGTACACAGCAGCCTTTGCCTGCATCAGACTTGCTATTACAGTAAAAGCCCACTTGCTGACACCAATCATTTCTGTAAAATTTAAGCCAATCTCTTTGGGAGAAAAGATTTAATTAACACATAAACCCCAGAGTAACTATGACAATCTGCTTTCACAGTGATGGGAATAATCACGTTTCTATCTACTGTCAGTCCTTGAAATATAACAGTTTTATGAATAATCTATGGTACATTTTTTTCCTTACACAATCAATCAGATTCTTTTGTTACTTTCACACAAGAACATTTCTGTCTTAGACATCTAGAAAAACTCTATATTTATCTGGTGCCTTGAGGGGCTACCTCTGGTTGTGTGACAGGAGGTCTCTTGAGCATTTTGGGCTAGTAGTATGAAAGGAGGCTGAGCAATTCCATCCTAACCAAGATCCACATGAGATATCCCATAATTTAAATAGAGGTGCCCTTAGGGCAGTGCATGCAGAAACCAGTGCAAAAAAACCCCAAAAAACAAAAAAAACCCAAACCAAACAAACAAACAAACAAAACCTCACCAAGAAACCCCCCACAAAAAACAAAACAACAGCAAAAAGACAACCAAACAAAAAACCGCCACAAACAAACAACAAAAAACCCACCAAAAAACAAAACCCAAACCCCAAGTGTTCATTGCAGACAATAAATAAAATAGTGCCAATGAATTGCCATGATGTAAAATTAGATTTAAAAACTTCATCTCTGAAGTGGAAAGAGTGACCTTTGAAAAAAGCTTTGAAAAAAATCTTTTTCCCTTAGTCCAGTTGGAAGGATTGTGTCTAATACTACATGCTTTCTTTGACACCTTCTTCTCCTGCTTATTATAAATCCTTGAAGGAAAAAATACAGAACCTTTTTTCCTGTGGGTTAATCTCAGCAAAGTTGTTTCTGCTTTACCATGGCATAAGTTAGATAAGCTTGTAAAGTATAATTTTATGGTCTTTGGGGCTTTAACAATGTTAAGAATAAATCTATGATCACGATTTAGATGGAAAATGTTGTCTCTCTTATTTTCATTGGACATTGTTATTTCATTTCCACATCTTTTTGCTTTCTTAATACTTTTTTATTTTGTTCCACAGTACTGAACAACAACTAAGCAAGGTATGATCTGTATATTAGGGATGGAATGTTCTTAATACATGTTAGAGTTATATCAACTCTAATAATTTGAAATTTTTGCAAATATAAATTTTGCATCTAGATAAGTGTTTTTTAAAATGACAGTAGTCATCTTGTGTTAGGCTTGATTGCAACCTGTTTTCTAAATTAAAAAATGTAAATGTGGCATTGACAAAGGTTAAAAAGATTTAAAGGGGGCTCTGTCAGCAGTGTATGCACACACCAAGCTAAATCCTATGTATCTAATCAGTGTCCTCTGGACTGTGTGTCTTGCTCCATTGTTTACTTTCAAATCCATAATAATTTTGTATCCTTTCACTGGCAAAGATTCATTTTGAAATCTAATGAATTTAAAAATATGCTTTTCACCTGTCCATTTGATACCGAGCCTGCAATTTGACTTTCATTGTTTGTTTCCCTCCTTGTCTCGTCAATCCTTTTCTTTCTTTCTGTCCTTTTACTTTATTACATTTTTTATTGAGGACTGAGATGAACTGGTTGCTGCATCATGGGCCCATTACACTTCCTAACAATTCCATTTGCACCTTATTGTTTGTCTTATTGCTGGAAAATTCAGGTGATTCATCATGCCTGAAGAAGCACCTGATCCCAATTCCCTCGATATCACGATTACTATGTGACAGGAATACAGTTAGCGGTGGCTTTCAGACTCAAAGAGGCCAAGGTGATAACTCTTTTGGGACCTTTAGCCTCTCAAGTATTGATGAGTTCCATTTTTTTAATGCTCTGTTTTCTTGCTCCCTTTCAACAGCCCCCTGAGTGTGGAAAAGGGCTTGGAGTTAATAAAGGAAGTGGCAGATCTCCTGAAGCTGCAGATGAGTGTCTTCGATGATGTCAAGTATGTACATGGGATTTTCTCCTTTTTTATTTTATTGGATGTCTCATTATTTTTGTATAGTTTGCCTTACAAGGAAATATCTGCTCTTTACTGTCAAAATTAAGGAAAGTGGGCAAGAGGGAAAAAATAATGTTGATGATCTTTGTAACATTCCCTACACACTGGAACAAATTATTTTGAGAAAATTATAAAGAATTAAATTTTTTTCTTCTTTCATAGCGAAAAATAATCTGTTCCAGTTGCTATACAAATATTATCAACTTTGTTTAACAGGTCCTAGGTAAGGAAAGTCTTCTGAAGGGGTCATTATACCCAGCATTGCCAGGGGGAAAAAAGACATCAGAGATGGATAAAAACTTGGGTGCCTGACTTTGAGTCTGGCACATGGCACACTAGGTCATGCCTTTTGGTCAGCTGCTTATTTAACAAGTCACAGGGAGTTCAGCTATGCTGAGCACTGGTTTTCCTCCTGTGATTCACACTGATGAATGCTCTGCATGAGCTAGGAGGTTATGATCTGCCGTGTCCAGTAAAGGGTTTTAGATTGAGGATTTTCAGAAGGCATTTTGGAAGAAACAAGTACTTCACCAAACTTCATCCTCTCTGTATGAAACAGAAGTAGTTTGATAAAAAGGTAATTGAAAAGAAGGGTCAGCTGTGGGAGGGTTTTGAGCAAAGGAGCCACACGTTGGGCACGCAGGGAATCACTGATGTCTGGGTAGCATCCAGCTCCTGCCTGTGTTTCAGAAGGTTTGGGATTACCTGCCTTGGCCCACGAGTTGGGTTGCTGAACTGCAGTATCTTTCTCAGCCTCACCTGTGTTGCCATCAGTTGCTGTTTAATCTTCATTTACAGAATGGAATTCATTGTTGATTACTCTGTTTTAAATCAGAGTCTGATGATGTTTCATCTTTAGTGGAAGTGCTCATTCTTGATTGTAAAAAAAAAATTGTACCACTTCTGTTACTGTATTTGTATGGAGAAATGGACTACTGGTGAGAAAATCTTTTCAGAAACCTGGAAAATACCAGGCAATATTGCCTTTAGTTATTAAGAAGGAAAATATTCTCCTATTTTGTTTGTTTTGATTAATGTCTTTTGGTTGTATTTCATGAAATATATTTTTTTTATGAATACCAAGTTTTTTAATTAAAAAAAATATATATTCTATTATCTTTCTTGTAAAAAGAATTTGTACCCTTGACTTTGAACACTAGGAGAGAAAGTCTACTGCACATTTAAAGGAGTATTCCCATGGAAAAATTTCTCTGCTGGAATCAATGGGTTCAGTTTCATTAACTTCATTCATTTACAGTACAAGAGCACTTTCACCTACCTTTGTAATTGTTAGTATAAAGCCTTTTGGTTATTTTTTATCATTTGATAAATCACAACACATTGCAGTTGATAGGCTGTAGATTCCTTCTGTAATGAAAAATATCCTTCCAGTGGTATAGCCAGCTGTGATGGACCTTTCTTTTAATGTGCAGAATTAGCTGCTTATTTTGCATCTGTTAATATGCAGTCACATGACTGTACTGAAAATATTTGTATGGTCAGTACCTTAAAAATGTGGTATGAATTTCAAGAAATCCAAACAGGATTGAGCATTCTTTTTATCCATACAGTATTTTCATCAGTCTTTGCCTTTTTAAAAATCTATAAATCAGTGAAGGGTTATCCTAAATCTTAAATCAGTGAAGAATTCATCCATAATAAATTTTCTTTGTTCAAGAGGATGAGATGCTTTGACTCAGGTTAAACCCATAAAGTACTAAAGGAAGGTGGAGCTGACCAGTAAATACAGCTGTGGTAGAAGCTTTAGATGAAGCCTTGCCAAAAAAAGAGTTAATACTTTTTGGATTTGTTGTTTTCTTGCCATTGCACCACTATCAGTGGAAAACAATATGAAATTGAATACTCTGCTTAGCTTCTCAGTGGCATCATGGAGAGGGGTTTCAGGAAAAACCTGATGCCATGTCATAGTCACTGCTGATATATCAGGAAATATTTCTCAGGAAATATGCTTCTTACTTGGGCTAGCTAAGGCATCATGGGTGATTTATTTTATTTCACTGGCAGCTAAAAATATCCTTTTTCTTAAAGGTTCCTTTTTTTGTAAAAATTGGGAGGTTATGTAGGAAAACCTATCAATCAGTCAGCCTGGAGAAAGAGGAGTTATAAAAGGGGTGAGAATTTGTCATACTACCCTACTTTAACTCTGACCTGAGTATTTTCTTGGTCTGGAATTCTCAAGTCTTTTTTCCCTCCAAGATTTTCCAATGGTTAGAAAGTAGAGTGTAGACTTAGATTTTTTAGCTCACTGCAAAGATTTCAGAGTAATGACATGTTAATAAGAATTACAAGGTTAATTTGAGAGTATAAACAAAATCATCACATCAAATAGGAATAGTGCAAAAACTGAGGAAAGAGGGTAAGTGGTGAGTTCTTTTAAAATTCTTTAAATTCTCAGTTACCAGTTTTTTGTCCTTTTTGCTGAAAAAAAACCCCAAAAAACAAAACCCCAAGAAGATTTAAAGGAACTGCTTCACTAATAAATTACTGCCTTTAGTTAGTTTTGTCTGCAAATATCTTTCACTCTTCCCTATATTTTTAGTTTTTCCCTGTGCTTTGCAGTTAGGTAAGTGGACAATTCCTTTTGCCATGGATTCCTACCAACACCCTGTGCTAGCTCTTGATTAGCTGGTACTTGGTAGTAATCAGACGATTTTATCTTCTGTTTTTCACAATCCTGCCAACTTTAACTGATAGGCTTCAGTTCACAGGATATCCCCAGGCTTGGCTGCCAGAACATCCAGTCCATTTCTACAACTGATTTGTTGTCAAGTTTGCATTGACATAAACTTTGCTCACCCTGTGAAGCAGATGAGTGGGAATAGATTTAGGGAATTCAGAATCAGAAATATTTCAACGTTGAAAAAAAGATCCAACTTGTTAGTTGTCACTTCTGGATACAGCCTGAATCTTTATGGAAGTAATAGTTATGCTTAATATGTTTTGTTAATGGTTGTGTAGCTGTCAAATAAATTCCATTATTTCTTATTACATCATTAGAGACCATTAAAAGGATATTAGCATGCTGATGTAATTATGCAAGCAGACGTAAAATTACTATAGTTATGATTTTATAATCTAATTATGGGTGTCCAATGCCCCTGGTGATTGATTGTTGGACTAGTATCAGGGATTGAAGGCAGATGAGTACTAATGTTTAGGAGAATTTGCATCTATTTTCTCTAAAAAAATATGACTTAGCAATCTCCAACATTGGCCTTCTTCATGTAATTGAGTTATTCACAACAGGAGACTTTATCAAGACATATCCAAATATAGTAAAAATACCAAAATGTTTCAGCTCAACTTTGAAAGTAGTGGAAAGGACACAATTAATAGTCAAAGTTAGATTAGAGCATACATGGACTTAACTGGTTTCTGATGAGAATACAAATAATTTTGGAATTTGTATTTATTGTTCTCACATTTGGGCTATTTACTGCCAACATTGTAAAGGGAAAGTTTCAGCTCTGACCTTAGGTGAATACCTTTGTATGGAAAGAAAACAGATTATTTTGATTTCATAGGATTTCAGGCCTTATAGCCTACCATTCTCTGCCTCCAGCTAAGAGTGAGATTTTCAGCTGAATATTACATTCTCTCTAGATTGATATGATTTTCCCTATTGCCGTTGAAGATATTTCGCTCTAGGTGTCTCTTTTTTCTCCATTTTGTTCTGCTTTAGCTTCCTCCACCCACTTATCTTAATGGTAGTTTCCTCATTTTTGCTTTCTCATATACCCAAACTCAGTACTCAAAGAACTGAACTTTCAGGAGATGTGCTAACTTGACCAGCATTTCCATTTTCATATATAACTTTTCAGGGGAAAACCTCTAGCAGAGCACTCTATATTCATTCCATAAAGTTACATTAATCTCAATCTGCTGCTGTTGTTTTGAAGTGTAACAATTCACTATATAACCATATAATCTATATATATATAATGTTAAGAGTGAACAGGACACTTACGCTAAATTTGAAATGCTAATATAAATAGATTTTTTTAGGTTGAAAAGACTGATTCTTATTATCTACTATAACGTCCTGGATTGCAAAGGCATTTCGTTTAACCAGTATTCCTCTCTCATGAATGGATGCATCTGTACTGTGCATCCAAAGCTAAGTTAAAAAACCAAATCCCTCATCTTTCAGAGTCTAAATCTCCAACAGCCAGGATTCAGGCTGGTTGTTCAGCTCTCACCTCACACTGCTCCCTGCCCACACTTAGACTGCAGGTGAATCCAATGTTTACTTAAATAGTTTATTATATGAAAAATGAAAAATCCAGGTTAAATGAAGGTATACAAGGGAACCATCTGAAGACTTCAGCTGAAAAATACCTTTCAAATTTTGTAGCAGACACAGCAATATGATTTTACATTTTGAAAAGAAAATACTATAAATTCAAAGTAATAACTAGTTTCAAAATTTAACTAAGCTTGACTTATAAGGAAAATGCTTTTATTTAGGTGATGAGAATAAACAAACAATTGGCTTTGGACTGAACTCCATCCATTTTTTTGTTTTGTTTTGTTCAGGTGACCAATCTTTTGAGTAACAGTAATTATGATAGACTTCTGAAATATTGAATCACATCAATATATTTTTCTACAGCCAACTCTTTTATTTCATGATCAGAAAAGAAATCCTCAGTTAATGAGTAGCTCTTCAATGTTTCATTTTATTTTCATTGGTCAATGTGTGACTTCAGGTTTTACTTATTGCACTTTATTCAAATTCTGCTTTGAGGTCAGAAACCCTATTTCCTTCGGTTTTGGTTTAGATTTTTTTTCCTATCATGCTCTTCACTGCACTATCAAAATGCTTGGCAAACATGAATTGATATATTTAACTCATATGAGAGACAGGGTTTTATGTAGACCATCCAGAGCTGGAGTTATGAATGAAAAGATTAGTGTCAAACCATTTCCTACTATGAGGTGTCCAGTGTGATGTGCCACTGCATGACTTACTCAGCCTCTTCTGAAACAAACTCCCCTGACTGAGACAGAGATCCCGTTGGCTCCAATCTGCTGAGCATTCAATTACCTGAGCATTCAGCAGTCCCAGAGGTCAGCTCTCTGTTCAGACACTGGTATTTGGCCTTTAACATAAATAAATAAATAAGTTCCTGACATTATTTTTCTTCTAATGAACTGAGACTGAGTCTAAGTCTGAAGTGGATGATTCCAGCAGAATTTAAAGTAACGGTAGGACCTTTAAATCTTTGTTATTCCATACTTCATTTGCAACATACTTCCTGAAGTCTGATAAAATTGAAATTAGCGCCCCTGAAAATCTTAGTCTTCTCTACTACTTGACCACCATTCATCATTGAATTTCACGGATCCTACTGAAAAAACACTTTTAAAAGAAAGACTGCATTTCTGTATTTGAAGTAAGATTGATTTTTCCTGTTATACAGTAGCATGTCCATAGTGTTAATCATATTTTTTAATAGTTTTGTGTAAAGAGTGATTTTAATAAAAGCTAGAATTTGGAAGGCTTGTCATGAGGACAGTTACAGGCACATTCTTTTCGTACTTCAAATCTCTTGTTTCCAAGTACTGGGGTTAGAGACATTTTGCACCTCCTTTTCAAAGAACAGGCCTTACACAACCAAACACTGTCTATCATTATCCCTGCTCTTAGGAAGAGTTGGAACAGTTGGGCTGGAATAAATACAATTTGAAAAGCCAGCCAACCATCCCAGTGAAAAGGACTTGAACTGAGGAAGGTATCTGAAAATCAAACCAAGTGGCGAAAGTTTGGAGAAGCTTAAAACACTTTCAAATTGGAAGTGTTGGGCAGGCAGAGTGGTGAGTGGATCTCCCAGCCTCACCTATTATTAACATGTGCATTGGCTGTAGTGTCCTAATCATGCACTATAGGTTTTGTTCATTGTTTGTCATGTTATTTTTATAACACCTGAAAAATTCAATCAACCAGTTAATCATCTTCAGTCATCCAGAACCTAAACACTGGAACAATACTTGGTATTTTCACTCCACTGTGCTGATGGGTTATGACATGTGGTGTATGTATGTTCTAAATGTAAACAGCTCAGGAAATTATTGGGAGGCAGGATAGTGTGAGGGAGGATTATTTAACCACTGAGCAGTGGTAGGACAGGTAGCACAGGGTCTTGTTAGGTTTGCATTTGAAAAGTTCCCTCCATTGTGCAGATTCTCCATGATCCTGTTCTCCTTGATTTGGTGTGATTAATCTTTTCTCGTGTTGTATTTTGAACATCTGTGGATTAATATTCTTGCAAAGTTTTTTTTCCAGATTTGCCAGATTCTGGATTTTGCTGTCTATGTCATTTAAATTTACTGAGAGGAATGTTCTATAACTCATCCTGCTCTCCTTAAGATGCTGTAATATTAACTAGAAATAGGTACATTTTTTTATTTCCGCTTCATTTATTGTCCAGAAATTATGAAAATTTGTATTTCAATTTGAACTCTACCATGTTTAGTGTCAATAAAAAGATAGACCTTTCAAGAAAGTTGAGCAGTATTTGTCATCTGCTCTCTGATTTTAAATAGCAAACAAATAACTGTGGTTATTTGACATAATCTTGTTGAAAGTGTTATAAAAGCATAACTCAGAAATAACTTTTATTCAAACTTGACTTTTCCCACAGTTTTAATGAGTGTGGGAAACAAATTATGTGAAAAATGTGTTGCTGAAACTCATTGCATGCAGACATTTATAAGAAATTACATTGTGTTTTCTGGTACATATTGTCTTATTTGACAACTAATTTATAATATAAAGATTCATCGCTTTTTAGAGGAATGATGATAAGGGAAAAAAAAAGGTGAAAATTTAAACTATGCATTTCCTTACTTAAAAATGAGTGATTCCACAACCTTAGCATTGCATTAGTCTTGTGGCTTTTCCCCCTGAGGTACAATACATTTTGTGTTCTTTTCTTAAATGAATGTGCATATAACCAAGATAATTTTGCCTTCTCCACTGTAACTTTCCTGCTAGAAAAATACAAATTTCTTTAAGATAACAGGAAATGGCCTGCAGAATTTTATGACTTCTAGGTTACGGAAGAGAAAGGCCATAAAAATCTAAGGAGATTCTTACAAATATGTATGGTGCTTGGCTTTCTATTGCAACATTTTATCTCATTAAAACAGAAGATTTGCACCTTCATAATCAAAAGCAGAATGAATCCACTATTATTGATACATTTCCATGAACTCCTAGGACCCTGCTCAGGAGAAGGTTTTTATAGATATGTGTACTTCTGAAGTCTATCTTTTTTTAAGTTCATCTTTCTCTACTACTCATCTCTGTGTGACTGAGAATGCCATCATATTCCTTTTTTAATAAAATCAAAGTTCTTTACATTATGGGGTAGGCAGGATATACTCCTTTCAAGTAAGTCATTGAGTGTGTGCCATTGCATTTAATTTATATAAATCTTCACATATTATTAACAGGTAATAATTTCCATTCTGCAGATGGGTAGATTGAAATCCAAGGCAGTTTGCTTCATTTTCCCTAAAGTGGTACAAGACTTGATGACAGATATGAGAATAGAAACAGAGAACTGTGATTCTCACTCTTGAATTAAAGCTTCATCCACAAATAGAATTACTCATATTAGGAATTAAAAAAGGTTTTCATGAAGGGTTTTGTTTAAAAGAATAACCTGTTAGAAGAAATGTAAAAATCATTTTATGTCTATTTCTGTCTTGATCCTCTTGCCCTTTGCTACCTCATTTTCCTAGAAGTACAAACACACATTTTTTTCTCTTCTTTTGTGACCTGGATTTCATGAGCATTACAGACCTGCTGACCCAGCCAAAAAAGATAAAGAATTATTTTGCATTTTTGTTACAGCCTAGCCAGTAAATATTGCATAAACAGGTCAATGAGTTGAATTACAACCTGCATGTGGAAGGGTTTGTATTCCTTGAGAGCCATAAAGACAGAGCAAATATACATCTGTATGTGCCACTGAAACAGCCCAATAAATTCCACTTGCAGTGCCTCCTTTGCCAAGGAAATATCTCTACCTGACAGATGGCAAGGGAGCCTCAAGAACAAATCATCTCATTGGTGTTCTCAGAGCTAAAGGAGAAGCCAACAGGTCCTTTTGAGGACAAGCAGGAGAGCTCTGGTTGTCGCACTCAGAATTTGGTAGCCCTTTGAAGTGATTGTAGGAAAGTTTGGAGTTTTTTTGTCTTTCGTTGTGCTGCCTAATAGTGACGTGAGAAATTTGTGTCCTACATGGATCCTATCAAAGCTCTGAGCATTCTGAACCTGCACCTCTGTAACAACCCTAACATGTGAGTCCTGCTCCTCATTAAGGATTAAAAGTCACTTGTGCAGGCAGAGCAAAAGGTGACTGTCATCCCAGCAGACAAATTTTATATGTGCTTTCAGCCCGTTCCATTAACAACACAGGTGTGTAGAGGGTGAGTAGGGCTGAAACCAGTAAAATGCATTGAAGGTTTACTGGGTGAAAATTAAAAATGTCTGCTGTTTGTAGATATAAAGGTATAAAGGAGAATGGAAAGATAAATAGAATGGGGTTTTTTTATTTTTTATTACATAAATTTTATCCTTCAGCTTAATCCTTGGGGAGTGGAAGAAAAATTACTGTAAATTTAAGAAGCTTTTTGAGACCATCTCCCCACCCTTGCAGGGTCCAAACACTTTAGTTTTTACCGTAAGAAATTATAGCACTTGTATGGTTTGTTCTTTTAAATACTGTAATTAAGAACCTTATTTGCATGGCAGGCAAAGTTGGCAACTTTCATGTACTCAGTGTGGTGAAAATGTCAAGTTTCATGGCTTGTGACAGATTAATAGAAAAATTATTTTAAAACTCTGCAAATTATTCATAGATATTGAGTAATCATCAAAAGTTGCGTTTTGTGAAGAATAAAAATAGGGCAAACTGAGTGTAGCATCAATCTCTAAATTAAGCGTTGTCTCTTTTTAAAATCATTTAAATTGTAGGCTTAGCAAAATAATCTTCACCTCAGATGAAGCAAGTTGTAAAATCTTTAAAATATTCTTTCATCATCTTTTGCAATGTAAATTAGGATCAGTGTACTTAGCACAATTTTGATGCATATAGATTAAATGATTAATACAAAATTAATGATTAATGTAAAATAATTAAAGCTCCATCTTTTAGTATCGGTATCAGGGACCCACCAGACATGGACTGCTGTTATTGGAAAGCATCCCCTTCTGGACCAGTCATCCCTTTCCTGTGACTTCAGTCTGGAAATTATTCTAATGACAGTAGTGTGTCAGGCATTTCATTATTTGAACACCTTGTCGTGGCCTCTCCTCTGCCCCTGAAATGCTGCTCTGTGCAGTCACTCCTCAGCACTTATCATGTCAGGGGGAGAGAAGAGGGCACGACAAGGTGTCCAAGGCCTCACCTGATTTATGAAGGATGTAACTTGCAGAAGTAAATGTGGGCTGCAACCGTCAAATCCAGACATAAGTTTTGTTTCCATATAGCTACATTTGCAAGACGTGATTGATCTGAAACTGTCAATTTTTCTAATGTTTGTGGTCTACCTGTTATGCCTCCCAGCTGCCTGGTGAAAACCCCTCTAATGAAATGCAAGTGGTGATAGGAAATCAGCCACTACCTGGTGGGCACTGCAATTAGTGTCCTTCCCTTAGCAGGGATTTTGCTTTTCCATCTTTAGTACCTGGTCAATGTCAGACACCAGCTGTAATGGCAGTACAACGAGTCTTTAACTTTCTCCCTCTCTGCTGTGTTTAGTGCAGGAACACTTCAGAGAATGGTGCAAACTGTTCATGCTTAGTGTACATGAAGGATATGTATATTAATAGATAATATATTACTTGCTGTATTGCAGGGTGTTCTGGAACACTGTGCATCATTCTTCACTTTAGGGAGCATGTTGAGTGTTTCCTGAAAAGGACTTGAAAAACTCATTTTGCTAAAACAGAAAAAGATTTTTTTAATTGATTGCTGGCTGTGCATACATACCTGTCGATAGGAATGTGAGAATACATACAGCTCCACATTGATATTTCTGCAGTCCAGGTGCAAAGTGAAGCAAATCTTTGAACAGTAAAGATATTAAAGAGTGAGAGATGTGTGCCTTTTTAGTATTAAGTCTGAGTGATGATCAATAATTCTCTACTCAACAGTTCAGGGATGTTATTTTGTAGCAGGTCAGCACAACACATCTTTTGCAAGCTTTCCTGAATCTTTGAAGATCAGTCAGGTACCTGCTTGTGTAATGTAAATACAGTATGATGCAATACTTCACAAAATAAATTCTGGTCAATGGTTCTGGTCAAAAATGTTGGTCAAACTTGAATCAAGTGGTCAACTGATTTACAGCTACTCTGAGTATTGGAAAGAGAACAAAATAGCCAGTGTACACTTCTTAATCCATCCATGTATTATGTGTCAATGTCCAGCTGCAATTTTCTGCCTTTGCTTTTCTCTGTAAATCATGATGTAGAAACATACTGTAGTACAAAAGTACCTCTGCTAATTATGTGCTTTTCCCCATTGATTTGATTTGACATGTTTATATACCTCTAAATATAATATATAAAACATTTACAGCAACATGAGCATTTTAATTTTTCCGAAATTGAAAAGGTGAAAAGGCAGCTTCAGTACAATATAAACAATTGACATAAGCTTCAAATTCCTAAACACAGAAGGCATAGAAATGTATACACATTGCAAGTCATTAGTTCAAACCCACCAAACGTTTCCTGAGACAATTACCTTCACTGCTATAAAATTTGCTTTGCACAGTCCTCTGGAGCGTTACTAATTGCTTTTCTTAACCTCCAGAGATTAAAGGATTTTGAAATGAACATATAGACAAGTAGTGACTTTAATTTCAAATCTAAGCTTTATTAAGGCAAGCCCTGTTTTATAAAATAGGGTCATTAAGAGAATGTTTCATGTAGGAAATAGCCAATCCTAATCTCCTCATCTTCCTTCAGTCTTGAGAAATTGCACTCTGCCTGTATCTTAACAATGAGATGCCACCTCAAATCATTTCCATCTGGCATCAGCTCTGTGTCTCATCTTCAGGAGTACACAGACCCATGTTGGCACTTGTTTCTCAAATCCTTTTCCACTAGGGGGTATGATAGACTGCGACTGCATCTCTCAGTGAACATGCCATGTGATACTGAAATACATGCACACGAGGGAGAGGAACAGGCATGAAAAGCTTGGTGCATAATTTATGGAGATTTAAATCCTGTCATTCATAAATATAATTATAACCTACGGCTTGAAAGTGATATGGACCTTGCCATATTGATCATGCTCCAGCTCTGTTTATTCAGATCGTTCATTTGTTGACAGGGAAAATGTAAGAATGCTGTTAGTCGTAAAACAATTAACAAAAGGAAATACTTCTATTTTACACAAAGAATATTCTTTGTTTCTGTGTGTGTTGTGCACCCTCCCACCTTCAGATGGGAAATATAAACCCAAGGGGAGGGGATATTATTAAATCAGCAATCAACCTTCAAGTCATTTTGGTATAAACACTGTAATTATTTCATCTCTAGTAAACAGAATAAAAGACAACAGCACATAAGGGTGACAATTTGCAATATGCTTTGAATGTCTTTGTTAAAAAAACCCTTATTATGACTGAAGGCAACATTATTGTAAGTAAAAAAAAAAAAAAAGGGCAAAAGTTGTGACAGCCAACGGGGAGGTAATTAGTTGGTAAAGTTTAATGATAAATTTAGCAGGTTTTATAGACATTATATTTTGTGTGGGGAGAAGTCACTATTTATTAGTCTTGAAGCCAGAACTGCTTACCTTTATTCAAAAAAAAATTGAAAAAATTTTGTAAAAACATTGTATCAAAAAATGATAAGTGGAATGATATTGTATAGTCTAGATACCTTCTAAAATTCACCATCTTCACTTACTTAAGTGAGTATAAGTTCATTTGTGTCAGAAAAAAAATTACTACAGATTTACCTGGGGCTAATTGTGGTAGCATGCAGCTCACGGGAGGGATAGACAAAAAATAGTGTCTAACATTTTTAACCTCAGTTGCAGCAGCTGTCAGATGTGGGTGAGCTTTCAGCCTGGCCATTGTGGTTTCCATGTCTGTTTTCTCCTGCCCAGGTAGGGGAAGGAACCAGCCAGGAGTGATGCGTCTGCTCCCCCAGCACCTCCCTCATCTGTAGGAATGGTTTGCTTGCAATTCATCAGCCCATAAAGAAATGTGTAAACTTCAGTTAGCCCCTGTATTTAGAGCAGTTTGAAGACAATTGCCATTAATGTTAGCCAGGTTTCAGATGGTCTGACTTGGGAAAACAGTCTCATCTACCCAACTTAAAGTTCCTATCAGGGGTGCAGTTTGTACATCTTGGAATCTTTTTACAGGCTGGTTGACCTCTGGTTAAAAAGTCTTTTAAGAATATTTTGCAGTCAAATAATTACTGGTTTTGTTTAAATGTTCTCATCCAACACATAATGAACAGTGAGGAATTCCCTAAAGGGCATCTTTTGTTATTGAAATGTTTATTTATTGAGTGCTTTTGCCAGAAGCCCCCCATGAGAAAAATCTCATTTTATGAGCTCCTGAAGCAGTCAGTTCCCAAAACATCAAGCAGAAATGCAATTTTGACCAAGTAATCTCAAGGTCTTTTGTTTGCTTTTAAATAAGCAGAATGCCAATGTGCAAAAAGTTGTGATAAAAGCTGCTTTATTTTCTGTATTTTGCAAATACTCCTAGTGAAGCCATGCAGATGTGGTGCTCAGGTGAGTCAATTGCTACAGTAGAGGAAAACAATGTCCCACAGAACAACATATGAGTGGGTGTTTGAAATGATTCTAAGCTTTATTCTTTTCTGCAAAAGGATGGTCTTTACTCAGTATCATCCCACTTGCATACGGAATTGTTTTCCTCACCCTGTTTTTTGTTCTTGTTTTCCCTGAGCCTGAGGAGAAATTACAGTATTTGTGGCAACACCAATGTGGGCATGACTCAGATCTTCCCATGTTCCCGGATTATCCAGGTGGAGTCAGTAGAGAATAGTGGGATGGTTGCTGACAGGCTTCACTCCTTGGAAATCTCTGTTTCTCACTGCCTGGGCTGGGTCACTGAAATGATCCAGTTTTAATCTATATGATTTTACTGATGCCAGGAAGGGCTGGGCTGCAGGGAGTGGAGCAGGGCAGGACGAGTGGGAGGAAGTCAGGAGTGGCTGAGAGATAAAAGTAAAACATTCAGGTAAGGGAAGGAGGGCAGAAAACTTTTTGTCTTTGCTGATAGAGCCAAAGTATAACTACATTGTGGTTGAAATTTTGTGCTGGTTCCGCGTTATCAGCTATAATGGACTATGCAGTGAAGATTTGGGGGGAATATCTGAAACTGGTTCTTCTTTCCCTCCTATCTTGGTCATGCAAGAGCTGCATGTTGGGGTGATGCTGCTTTTATTTAAAGCAGACTGCTAATGGCACTGTAAATATCTGAGCAGCTGGAGAGGAATCAGCATTTCTCTTAAGCTGGCAACACAGAAGGAAGGACAATGCAAGATTAGTTAGAGCCAGTGTTTGGTATCCTGAAAGGTGCATTTTATGGTTGATTATCTCAGGGTTAGTGACAGAATAATCTGGATTTTTGAAAAGTAGTTGTCTCAAATAGTACTTTGCAATTGTTGAGTATTTAAATCTATAATATTAATATGATGTTGGAAAATGTTTTATAATTGCCTGTCATTATTAAAAGCATTATGTTTCTTGATCATTAGTGACCAGGCTTTTAGAGTGTCCTTTAAATCTGTTTTCTTTTTCTCCCCTCCCCCTAAAAGTACTTCGAGAAAAATGATTGATTAATGGCAGTCCCTGTTAACTCCAGAATAAAATGTGTGCAGTGCATGCTTTGCTAGTAAAAGATGAAAGGATATTTCATATTCTTATTCTTACTCTGATTCCCTCTGTGATCTCAAAGCAAATTCTTATAGTTAACAAAAGGTTTTTTCTGCCTGAAATGGAAAAAGTTTAAAGGTATTTCTGTTTAGGATATATGTGATGCAATTAAGCACACTTCATTAAGTGCTCTCCTTTCTGTGATTGTAAGAGATGAACATGTTACTAAAAGAATAACTTAATACTTCATTTCAAGCCCTGCAACAAAATATTTTTCTAGTTCTTTCTTTTATGCAGCAATTTTTCAGATTTCATTCTCCCTTAAGCCATGGCTATAGGAAGTCAAAAGCTGTTACATGTACAGTTCCAGCCCATGCACTTCACCTTTTAAGCAGGATTGCTCTTCATAGCATAAATGTAATTCTTTTCACTGATGAGTTAAAAAAACCTTAGGAACTTGCATGATACATATAATGTAAGTAAACTTTTATAAAATAGTGCCAATTTTTGTTTTTCTCGAGAACTTGCTCTCTTCTCCTCTGTAAATTCTTGCATTATAATTTATATAGTCTCTTGTTCCCCAGAAATTTTTCTTCAAAAATACTTCTACCATATTTTTGTGTGTATTTTTCTATGTAGATAGGTATTTCAATATAGCTTTAAGGACATCACACCTGAAATTTCTTCTTTCCTTTCATCAGATGTGTGTGTAGGATGTTTATCAGGATGGATGGAGAATGAATGCAGCATTACTAATGCAGATTTATTTTTCCTTAAAATTGCACAATGATACTTTTTGGTGAAACCCTGAGTACATTGCTACTCTACATCTGGCTAATCAGTACCTTCCTCGGTAAATGTCTTATAGATTTTAGTGCCATAAAGGACATCAGACTACGTGCAGAAAGGTCTCCACAGAGTCAAAAAATTTCCTCTCAAAAATTCTTCCAAGAGGTGATCACCTCTGCTGTTAAATGATAAATACTTTGTGCTACTTTTCTGGTCAAAACCAGCTATTGTAACAGACATGTCCAGAATCTCTTCTCCACACATATTCTTGCAGAATATGATTAAGATAAATATTCTGAGTTTCTACATTATCCCTCTGACTTGCAGTTCTTACAACAGGAACTGAAGTTGTGTTGATATTAGGAATATGAAATGTGAAAATACATGTAATCATCTTTGGCTGCTGAATTCCAGTGATGATCTCTGCTGTACTTGAGTGAATAGCAATTTCAGTGCCTCCATTTTGCTGTCTTCATAATAAGAATAGTATTTACAGGAGTGTTCTGAAGTTTAGTTAATGTCATTGAAATTCTTTCAGACGGGCACAAAATATACACAGGAAACCACAAGAGGTATAAAAATGTATGCAAATGTAGCTAATGAAGCAAAAGGAAGAGGGCTAAATGATGTCTTAATAGGTTCTCTTTAAAAACCTATTTTGATAAGGAATATTATACCATGTCTCTTGATTATGAGTCTTACATTTTTTTAATAATCTCTTTCAGCGTGCTGGGACCAGCTGTGACCTTCCGAGTGCACTCAAACCTCCAAAATATTTCAACTGCAGATGTTGCCAAAGAAGCAGGTAAGTCCTTGTCCTGCTTTCCCAAACTGTGACCACCCACATCTGTTTAGCAGTCAGTACCACTGCAGACAACACAGACACACCCTGTTCTCCTGGAAGACTGACATTTAAAGGGAGAGACAGTTGAGAGGTGAGTGGCACATGAAAAATAGAAGTTTAACATCTTTGAGTCCATTAAAACTCTGAGACTTCCTTGTTTGTCAGGAAAATTAAATAGAGGTTTGTAGTCAAATTTCTGTATGGTGAAAGACTCTTCAGTGTTGTCAAAAACTCATAAAAACACATTAGTCATTTATAAAAGAGGGTGTAATACTTTCACTTTTCTGATAATTTTTTTCAGGGAACAAAAATGTTGTTACACTTTAGCCTTAATTTCTGGAACAAAAAATAGTAAAAAATAGGCCTTTGTTGGTGTGCTGTTTAAGCAGTTTCAATGACAAGCTAATTTTGGAAGTAAAGGTTGTACTTCTAGAATTCAGCTGCTTCTGAATAAGTACCACTGTTCTATGGACTCCTATTGGCTCCTTTTTTGCTTGGCTATTAACTGTATTATGGAGTTGTTGACTGCAAGAAATAATTTCTGCAAGGTATCTGAATTGATAGCTGAGTTACTTCCCAATTACTGAATTGATAGGCTTCAAAAATCAGAAGTAAACAAGTTGCAATATTCCTTGAAAACAGAAAGAAATGTTCATGTAAATAAGCACTGGGGGCCCCAAACTGTTCATTAACTTCTCCTTTTGCTTCACCATGGATGAATTTAGTCACAGAAGGAACTGGGGTAGTTCTTGCGCCAGAACTTTCCTTTGCAGAACCCTTTGCACTGGAGAAGGGTCTTGTTAACTGGTGATGAACAAGTAACAAGGGTTTATCATGTCAAAAAGCCCTAAATGTGCACTGTCAGAACTCAGAATTTAAAATAAACACTGAATTATGTGACTCATGAGTGGGTAGGATTTTTTCCCTGGGAAAAATTAATATGGCTTTTTTAAAACAATGACCTCTCATGTCTTGTAAGCTTGTTGAATCTCTCTGAAAGAACCAACAAATATGATGCTGTTGGTAGAGCCTGTCTGGATTGCCAGAGACTTTTGAAAAGGCCTTCCCAGAAGTTTCTAAGGAAAATAATAATTTCTTGGAATATGGAATATGGAACAGAAAAGTAGTGAATCACTAATTGGTTAGGAGGCAAGAAACAGAGATTAGGAATAAATTATTAGTTTTCTAAAAGGCTAAAACAGCAAAAAAGGTGGAAGGATCTCTGCTGGGACTGTAATATTCAACATAGTTATGAGTGAATTAGAAAAGAGAGTGAGCAGGATGGTGAGAAGTCCTGCTAATACTGAATTATTCACAGTATTATAGGTGAAAGTTGATCTTAGAAATGTATAAAGCTGAGTGAATGGGCTCAAAATGGCAGATGAATTTTACTGTAAATGACTGTAAAAATTTTCATATGGAGAAAAAATAGCTTTGCATACAAGGTCTACATAGTAATGTAGTTAGTGTAGTAATAGGTAATTTGATGAAAATGACAGTTCTGTCTCCATTATCAGTTGAACAAGGAAAGTGTTTTTAAGAATTATTTGGAAAGGAATAAAAACCAGAATAATATCACTTGTTCTATCATAAATATGTCCTTTTCCTGTGTTTAAATACCACATATAATACTGCTTCTCATACTTCAGAGAGATTTGAAATTCTGGTTGAAATGGAAAGATTCAGGGAAAGGCAGAAGGCATGACTGTAAGTATGGAATATCTTTCACATAACAAGTGGTGCAATAAGAAAGGAAAGTATTTTGGAAAAAAAATTTAAAAATATGAGTATGTTATGAGAAAGGTCTGTCAGCTCTTGAGTTCCACAGTGAATGTGGACAGGACTCTATAATTGCTTTTCCAATGCAAGAACAGATGAAACTGGCAGAAGGCAGGTTTAAAATAAATCTGAGTGCAGTTTGTAGTTTTCCAGTTGTGGATAATGAGGATTACATGTGTTCAAAAATTTACATGTAGGGAAATTAATAGAATTCACATCCACTGAAATTTAGCAAGACTGTGGAAACATTGTCAAGTCCAGGAGGTTCCTGATGTGCCTTAGCCTGTTCCTAACAAGCCACTCTGAAAAGTAAAAATTCTGTGACTCGTTTATTTCAGCAAAACTTCTTAAGATATAACATTCTGATTTTTCTTACTGCTGGAATCAAAGTGGTTGATTTCAACTTCCTTAGCTTAAATGCTGCTGAAAAAGCAAGCCGATTCTGGGGACAAAATAACGCCACCCCAGAGAAAGGGCAACAAAGTGGTGAAGGATCTGGAACATAAACCCTGTAAGGAGTGGCTGAGATAGCTGGGGTTGTTTAGCCTGGAGAAAAGGAGGCTTAGGGGAGACCTTATCACTCTCTACAACTGCCTGGAAGGAGGATTCAGCCAGGTGAGGGTCAATCTCTTCTTCAAGAGAAATGACAGGACAAGGGGAAGTGGCATCAAGCTGTGCCAAAGGAGGTTCACATTGGACATTAGGGAAAAATGTCACTGTAAGGGTGATTAAAGCACTGGAAGAGACTGTCCAGGGAAGTGATGGAGTCACCATCCCTGGAAGTGTTCAAAACCAGACAGACGTGGCACTTTGGGAAATGGTTCAGTGGGCATGGTGGTGTTTGGTTAAGGTTGGACTTGATGACCTTGGAGGTCTTTTCCAACCATAATGTTCTATGATTCTATGAATTTCTGCAGGTTCACCAATTTAAATTCATATTTTATACAGTAATTTTATCTACTCTTTATTACATTAATATCCCAGGCATTTTCTAACTTCTGTTTGCTTAGTGAATTAAAAGTTTCAAGTTTTGATGGCTGCAGAAAGGTTTACATAAGCTCCTCTTGGTATTTCAGTGTGGCCATAGCACTGTTATAACTAAACCTTGTGTTTGCCCTTTACAAAAAAAAAAAAAAAAAAAAAAAGAAAAAAAAGAAAAAGAGCTCACAATTCTGTCCACCCATCAAATATTTTAAATTTTAAAAGTATCTTATTTTTCCTTTCTAACTCATGAAGTTGCAGTGCTTGTCAATGTACTCACTAATCAGTTCATTTATTTTAAGTAAACTTCTTACTTCCAGATCTCTAAGCCAAAAATAAATTCTCTTAAAAAATCAACAGCAATATATACTTACATAACAAGTTTTTTTCAGGCTCTAGTTGTAATTACAAATTTTTAAAGTCAATGGTGTCTTGAAGAAAAGCATTCCAAGTACTTAATTTACCAATGGAAGCCAAAGGAGAATAAATCAGTGCATATTTCCAAGGTAGGCACAGGCAAATGCATAATTCCATGCTGTACTGCTGTTAGGTAACTTGACATCCTTCCAGGAGCTCAGAAAGCAGATCTTGTTTACAGAAAATGAATAGACCAAATGGACAGAAGAATTTCACAGTCTGTCACATCCTTAGAAATGAAAATAATTTGGAAATTGAGGTAATCAGATGCCATAATAATTATAGGAATGTAAATTATTCAGATTTGCAAAAAGGAATCTATTTGTGCAGATGTTATGTACGTGCAAGGCTCAGTGATAGCCACAGGAACAGTTTCTGTGCAGCAGTTTGGTCTTATTATTCATGTAGCATATATTTTTGTAATCAAAATGGATACACTTCATATTTTCCTTGCACTACTTAAAGTTTAAATATAGGGAACTATATTTAAAGTTTTCCATCCTCCTCTGTGGAGTTCGAAAAATCTCCAGGTTAGAGAAGACATGGGACTATTTAGCATCTATGCAAGGAGGTGAATGACTTAAAATATCTACTAAAAAGCAGAGATTTAGAAGTATGTTAATAAAAATGGTTTCCTCTGTTGTCTTGGAATTTGAGATTCATTCTTCTTGGAGCACACATGACCTGTCTGAAGGCAAAAGAAGCTCTCTAAAATCCTTTAGAGACATTCTTGCTAATAAAACTTTTTTTTTTTTTTCCCAGTAATTCACAGTTCCAATTCTGTGTAAATGCTTTGATTACTTTTGGTTGGGTTTTGGTTTTTTTTCAGTTTCTAGGGCTACGTAATTATATGGAAAAGCTGACAACAGAGTAATTTAAAATTGTGAATAGCTTGTTTTCTCACATTAACAATACCTTTATTTGTTCTAGAGCAGGACACCCAACATTTTGCCAGCTTCACACACTTTGACATTCAAATGATGGAACACATCTTCTATCAAGTAGCTGTCCTCTGGCCTATTTCTGTTTAATAAGTCAGGTTCAGTGGTGCAGTGTAATTTCATCTCAATGTTTTGAAGAAATAAACTTTCTCAAGACAGGGGTGACCTGCTCTAGGAGTATTACAGTTGGCATGACATAATTTAGGCAAACAAATGTGTATTTCTTTTCAGTTAAAAGGTCAAGAGAAAGATAGCAGAGAACGATTATCAGTGAAATAGATCTATATAAAACTGTAATATATTTGATAGAGAAATGAGGAAAGAAATTGCTTTATATGTAGTCCAGAATCCTACCATTTAGGCAAGGACAGTGTTAATTAGAAAAGTGGAAACTTGTAGTTCCCAAGCAAAGATTTTGACATCAGGTGCCTGTAATGGTCATATATTTACTGAACACGTGAAAGAGAGATGTAGGAGAGAAGATTTGGGCACAGATGCTCAGCACTGCTTTTAGCTTTAGATTCATGCTTACATTTCTTTTTGTATTGTATTGAAGTGCAATATTTTAGGTGTTTAGGTGAAGGCTGAAAAGCAAAGGGCTGTGTGCATAGTGAGAGCTGTGTGCATAGTGTAGGCATGGTGGTGATGGGAACAGCACAACGAAAGGCAGTGCATAACCAGATATTGGGGAATTAACAGGTCTTGTGTGCAAGTTCTTGTGCCTAAGAAACCTTGTGATGCACACCAGTATGGAAAGTCAGAAATTTCGATTTATTTAATGTATATATAGGAACATAAAGAAAAGTTTTGAATTTTTTTTAATATCTGTAACTTGTAACTAAACCATTGCTATGGATGGTTTTGGGGTTAGCTTTGTTTTATTGGGGCTTTTTTTCATCTGTTGGTGAAATTCACATTTTCACACTCTGTAAAGTCTGAAAGGGTCTGTTATCCTGACTTAGAGAGTAGGTTGTTGAATCATACAAACTTCTTGTTTAAAAATCATTTCTCTGGGAGTGATTTAATTCTGAAAATAAAACATTGCAAAATTAATTCTGCTGAAACACAAAAATGCAAAAATAATATATTGTTATTTTAATTTTACTGTATTATGCAATATAATAGCTAATTTGAATAAAGACACTGCCCCAAAGTTATTGGAATAGATTAAAAAACATATAGAATTTCTCAACAGTTTTAAATGACTGCAAATGATTAAATCTGTGATCTTACAGATTTTGAGATTTAACATCTAGAAATTTTAGTCATGTCCCAGCTGAGATATCCATGACAAAAAATGCGCAATGGAACTTTTTGACATTGAATGTGAATATTTTTGTTGAAGTTGGCAGCTCTAAAACGACAAAACTTAGCTTTTAGCATTAAACAGTCCTTTTGAATGAAATGAGTTAACTTACCCTGGGTAGTGTTTCTAGCTGCTGGTGTCTTACTGGTTTGGAGTGGTCCAAATTGTCATAGTTCTGCTCTTAATTAGGATGAATAAATGGCCAAGCTCTTCATAAGCCTGGATCCAGTTGGTGAAGAGAGCATTTATGCCTCCAGCATACTGCTTCTCTTGCAGACATCACGAAATTCGACAATACTTTTTTGTGCTGGTTTGCTAATAACATCCGTCTTGTTTTTCATGGTGACTGTCAGTGCAGGACATATGAATTCCATGTAATCAAAAGGAGAAAACTTCAATTTCAAAAAGCAAAATCATTATAGCCAGCCTTGGTTTTCTTGTTGACTTTTGACGTGAGCTTTGCAAATCATGTGAGAAGTCTCAGCAAGATGAACTCTGTTGCTTCAGGCACCAACATGTCCACACTGGCAGTGTCTTGGTTCCTTTTTCCACCCCACAGCTGTGAGGAATGATGGTTGTCTTGGGAGTATTCATTGGTCAGTCACTGTCAGACCATAATTCAGCTGTGATGAAGTAAATAGAACCAGTTTGAAGTCTTCAGGTGAATTCCTTCCCTCTATCTAGATTTTTGTAGACCATGCAATTAGACATCTTGCTGTCTCTGAGATGGTAACAAAGAATGTGTCTGTGAATAATTTGAAATTCATCTTTGAAGAGAACTGACAGTTTCTGTGTCAGAAACTTTGAACAACGTAGCCAGGAGGCTGTGAGGTTCATCTGCTTTCACTTGCCATGTCCCTGGTTTAAGTAGGATTATAATTCTTTGGTCTATAATGTGAAATGTAAAGTTTTGACAGGTCTTTTTTCTGTTCCTACCTCTCTTAAGTCATTTGGTGCAAATCCTGATTTCTTTTACTCAAGCCTCCTTAGTTCACATTGTCCTTTTTCACCTCCTGAGCCCTCTGTAGTGGATTGATTTCTTTTCACCTATTGTATCATCAAATCTATCTGAATTATTTTCCTGAAATCCTTCTGTTTCTGAATAAAGGATGTCATTATGATTTTGAAGATTATACAGAAACTGAACCATCTCCTGCAGTACCAAATGTCTGATACAATGATTAATGAGTTTTTCAAGATGGCATTTCTTTCCCACCTTGCTCTTCTGTTGAAAAACAGAACAAGTGAGAAGTACTACCATTCAGAAAATGTGTCTCAATCCTGAAGAATAACAAGTACCTTTGGTTATGAATCTTCTCCATGGACTTCCTTCTAATTATGCTATTCATTGTTGTGATTAGTAAGGATAGAATTCATTTTAACATACACCCCTCTTCTCTAAGAATAATTGTGAGGTATCTAATTTTAGAGAGAAGTATTTCTTGTCTTTAAAACTACTTTCTGTTTTAATAGAAAATTGCAGAACTTCCTCCTGTTCAGCTTATGAAATGATGTCGTCTATTCTAGAATAAACCCATAAATCCATCTGCTCAGCTATTGGGAATTGTAAAGTTGCTTAATAATTTTGTAGAACTGGGGAGGAAAACAAAAAGACCTAAGTAGCCTTATGTAGTTAATAGCCTTTAATTTAAAGCAATGATAGTTTATATCATTGCATTCTCATGCCTCTTATTTACACCCATTCATAGAAAACAGTCAATTAAACTAAAATAAGCAGAAACACACCATTAATGTAGAATAGGTATTAGAATATTGTGGAATACAATAATTAATACCTGAACAACACAGTTATACAAAGGTTCAATGGAAATAGCAGAATTGAAGCTTAGATTGAAACTCATGTATTTCTGTTAGGTGGGTTTTTTTCTGAAATCTTTAAGCAGGCCTATGGGAGACTGGTAAAAATGAGTCTTCTATTTAAGTAATTTATGTCGTGGTTTAGAGGTTAATAGAGATTTTAAAGCTGAATTTTTTAAAGAGCCCTCTGGTAATATATCTAAATGCATTTTAATAGTGTGGGTAGAATTCATCCAAATGGGTTACAGCTGTCTAAATGTTAGGCATTTATTCAAAAATGGTTGCCTAGATTGCCTCTACATTCAAAGAGAAAAGATAAATTATATGAAGTAACATTTAACATATGTGGCTAAAATTTTGTGAGAGAAATCATCACTAATATCTACAGAACTGCTGAGACATTGTTGATAGAGCTGCCATGCATAGATGCTGCATGTAAATCTGGGGAGATTGGTGGAAGTCAGGATGGTAGAATTTAGTATATTGGAAAGTTTCTTCCTGTAACTGCTGCTTGGTAACATACTCATTTTTTTTTTCTATTACTAGATCTCTTAAAATCTTCTGGTGCAAATCCTGATTTCTTCTACATAAGTCTCCTTCATTCACATTGTCCTTTGCTAATATATTTAAAGCTATTGAAGAATTCAAACCTAATTTAAGATGAAGTAAAAATACAAAAATTCAAATTTTGATAAAAATGACCATGTGCAATACTATTAAATAACCAAATTCCTGCAGTTGGCTTCTTCACACCTACAGAGCTGATAATCCACGATGAAACTGCCCTGTACTTGGAGTGCAAAATGGTTTTCTTTCAAGCCATAGAAATCTCCCAATACATTTTTGACTATGGAAGTGGAAAATGTTTTTCCATTTAAGCTTGCTACAAATTTCCATACACAGATGTTTGAAACTGACCCATACATTTTTTGTGTAGGACGGTTTTCAGTTGTTGCAAATCAACAAATAGGTTCTCAAAAATCCATGGCACTGAGAATGTGTGACTGAAAGAAAACACTTTTGTTTTTTGTACAGCAGCAGTACTTGGGGTCCCACTGTGGACATAGCATCAGAAAGTCCTCACACTAAAATATTTGAGAACTAATTTGATTTCTGACTTAAAGCAAGCAGAAATCCCCAAACCCGAGACAACGGCTTAATGTTGTATTTCACCATATCATTTAGCCAAATTTCTTCTATTCTGCATTTTTATGAGAAGCAGCACATTTTCCTGGAAAATTGAAATACATATGCAATATGACATATACAGCAATAATAATTACAATTCCAGACATCTCTAAGTGTTATAGTCCTTTAATGAAGTTTTATGCAGTTTTGTGCAGGACACTTAAGATGCTATCTCTGTTTACAGCAGATCCCAAGTGTATTAAAACAAATTATTTAGGAGTGCAACAGTCAGAAGAAATCTGGTAATGCCTGGAATACCAGGCAGATTTTATATAATGAATAGTTTGGCTATGTAATATTTTTTGATGATTATGTAACTTGCTAGATAAGCATAAAGAAGGGAATTGAAGAAACCCTGATTTAGATCAGATAGCATTGTAACCTCATCTTTACCTTGTAAAGAATAGTAAGTGCCTTTTTTTCCACCTATTAGACAGATTGATTATAAGTTCTCGAAATGTGAAACAACAAGATTAACCTAATGATTTTAAACTGTGCATGCAAATAAACACTAGGCACCATGTGGAACAAGGATAATGTGGAACAGATAATGTTCTATTTTAGTTGGTACAAACAGGAAAATAATCTATCTGATGTAACTAAATATCCTATTTTTAATATATGAAATTGGATGATTAGCAGTCTTTTGATTTTAGCTGATAGCTTTCATATCAGCCGAAGAATAAAAATTGTGCATGAGAGCGGTGCTACTTCAGGAGTCTATGAAAAGTAGTTGTTATTTAAAGCACAAGAGAAAAACCAGAAAATCAATATACTCATCTTAGAATCAGGCTGTTGTTCCTTTTACCTGGAGAAAAGTAATAACAGGAAAAGGCCCTTCTCCAGAAGTGTGGTGTTTTGGTCACAGTGTGTAAGGACTGCTGCCCTGAACCTGGGAACAATTTATTCTCTCGGTAGAACACGATTTACACGTTGACATCTTGGGAAGGAGGCAAAAATGTGACCCTGGATGAAAGGGCAGGTGGGGGGTTTCTGGCTGAAAAAGGCTTAGTTAGAAGGTCCCGGGGATTCACGTATCATCTGTCTTGAAAATAGGCACTTGCATGACCTTCTACTGCTGATAGCTTGTGGAGGGATGTATCTGAGAGGGAAAGTAATGAGCTCTTGATGGTGGAAGTAGGAATTATTTGAGAGCTTTGGGAGAGTTTTTGAAGATAAGAGAAGTTTTTTGGCAGTCCTCACAAGAGCACACTTGTCAGCAGTGTTCAGACCTGTGTGTTAACATTGCTTTCATTTTAGGCAGTCTTTCTCCTACAGACTGAAGGTGACTTCAGAGGCTGCTGCTCCTGCCTGATACAGTGCACAACTGTTAGAGAATGTTGGGACTGCAAGGCAAGGGACTTGCATGAATTGTTTCTTTTCTGGACTATATATACCCAAAGAAGGGGTTTTTTAATCCCCCTCTGAGTTTTCCTGAACTCTACATATCCATTCTGACACACAAGATAAGATCGAGTCAGATTTATCACTTTTGATCTTGTTCTGATTTGGGGATGATGTTTTCCATTGTCAGACAAAAGTTGTTTGCAGGATTTAGAGATTATTGACCTCTGTAATAATTTGTAAATGCTTAAATCTTTCTAGCATTGCCTAGTCCTCAAGAAAATGTTAAATCCCTTTGTTATGTTTAAAAGATATTTTCATAAATTTGTACCTTCCAGATTAAGAGAAACTGACTTTATGTTGGCTGAAGTCAAAAGACATCTCTAGATTTAATCTAGCCATAGATTTTTCAAGTAGTACCTGTAAATTCTCTGCAGCTCAGTTTTCCTAGTTGTAAATCTGAATTATGAACAGTAAAAGGCTTTTTATGAAAAAAAGTTAAGCTGTAATGTATAAGTTAATTCAGAAGATAGACAGTACCATTGCCATAGTATAATTATGATCATTTGTGTCTGTGCTGCTTCTGCTGCTTTTAAATATATTTTTCCTGGTTGCATCAGTGCAACAAAATCAGGATGACAGCAGTCATAAAATGGTTTTGGTTGAAAGGTCCATCTAGTGGGTTATTTAGACTGTCCCCCAGAATTGTGAAGAGATTGGCTGGCAGGAGATCATATGGGAAATATTTGATAGTCTGTTGGGAAAAAAACAGACACAAAAAAAAAAAAAAAAAAAAAAAAAAAAAAAAAAAAAAAAGACAGATGAGAAAAAATTTTTTATGCCAAAATCCAGAGGGTGCCTCTTGGCAAAGTTTTATAGACATTTTAGATCAGTAACAAGAAAAGGTAGGTAGCTACACCCCATTACTCCTTCCTAAACAGCCAGGTAATTACTTTTGGCATTTTGACAAGTGTTTGCTGGAGTGAAGGTCAAAGCTGTCAGCAGAGAAGATCTATGCTAATCTGCTCAGCTGGAGAAGTCTCAGGTAGCTAATGTTTTGTAATTAGAAGTTGTGGAAACCAGTTTTCGGTGTAGTTTTGCACTGAGCATAAGTGAACTAATAGTACAGAGCCATTCCATTTACCATAGTTCACAAAAATTAGCTAAATGGGTGCTTAGGAGTAAATATCCAATATGAAATTGGAGAAATATGGGAAATCTGAGGTACAGAGTAAATGTATATATGTATGCATATGTATGTATGTGTGGTATTATATATGCACACATATACATCATACATGTTTATTACATATGTATTTGGCTGTACATGTACACAGAGATAAATAATTAAAATACTTTAAATTTACATTGAAAAATATTGATGAAAAGAAAAAAGGGAAGGGAGAAGGGGGAAAGGAAAGGAAAGGAAAGGAAAGGAAAGGAAAGGAAAGGAAAGGAAAGGAAAGGAAAGGAAAGGAAAGGAAAGGAAAGGAAAGGAAAGGAAAGGAAAGGAAAGGAAAGGAAAGGAAAGGAAAGGAAAGGAAAGGAAAGGAAAGGAAAGGAAAGGAAAGGAAAGGAAAGGAAAGGAAAGGAAAGGAAAGGAAAGGAAAGGAAAGGAAAGGAAAGGAAAGGAAAGGAAAGGAAAGGAAAGGAAAGGAAAGGAAAGGAAAGGAAAGGAAAGGAAAGGAAAGGAAAGGAAAGGAAAGGAAAGGAAAGGAAAGGAAAGGAAAGGAAAGGAAAGGAAAGGAAAGGAAAGGAAAGGAAAGGAAAGGAAAGGAAAGGAAAGGAAAGGAAAGGAAAGGAAAGGAAAGGAAAGGAAAGGAAAGGAAAGGAAAGGAAAGGAAAGGAAAGGAAAGGAAAGGAAAGGAAAGGAAAGGAAAGGAAAGGAAAGGAAAGGAAAGGAAAGGAAAGGAAAGGAAAGGAAAGGAAAGGAAAGGAAAGGAAAGGAAAGGAAAGGAAAGGAAAGGAAAGGAAAGGAAAGGAAAGGAAAGGAAAGGAAAGGAAAGGAAAGGAAAGGAAAGGAAAGGAAAGGAAAGGAAAGGAAAGGAAAGGAAAGGAAAGGAAAGGAAAGGAAAGGAAAGGAAAGGAAAGGAAAGGAAAGGAAAGGAAAGGAAAGGAAAGGAAAGGAAAGGAAAGGAAAGGAAAGGAAAGGAAAGGATGCACTTATTGTACTTTATAAAGGTGCTGAAAATAAAAAAAATACTGGAAACTTCAAATAAAAAAATTCAATGCATGCAAAATATTCCCATTTTGCTTGTGGGCATTTTCACTTCATCCATCACTACTCTGTGAATAGATTTGTTTGATCAAGAGAACTTTTGAACTGCTAAAGTACTTTAGCAAGACATAAGAAAATAAGAAAGAAAAAAGCCCAAACTAATAATTGTATTAATACAATTATGAGAACAATNGACAGCCCCTCAGGTCTGCAGTGATTTCACACACAATTAAGTGTTCGTTCCCTCTGATTTTGCTTCATGGACTAAAATACCCAATATAGGTATTTGGTGACCATGAAATTCTTACTGTATGTGGAGAAAGAATGCAGACCATCAAAAAGTAATGGTTTGGGACTGATTGGTGTTGACTGTGGAAATGGAGGTCAGGATTTGATGGCCAAATCTTAGACCTAAACCTAATGACAGAAGGTTGCAATATTTCAATGGTTGCAGTTGGAGCTGGAGTAGAACTTCATTGGTAGCAATTCTTTTTTTGCTGAGTAGTTTTTAACCTTGATCATCTCTGCCACGCAAACTGTTGAACTGTTACCAATCAAGAGACATGGGGCTGCAACACTGAGGAAAATATTCCTCTGACAATTTTTGACTTTATATATATGATCCAGAGCAAAAAGAGATAAAGCTTTAAATCTAGGTCAAAAGAACAGTAGGTTAATCTGAAACATAGACTTTAATTGAAAAAAAATTACTTTTTTCTTCTGAATTTCATGATTGAGTTTTTATGGTTGAGCCTTTTTCAACTGTTATATCATTGCAGAGAACCCACAACACAACTGATTTTGGAAAGGTATCAGAAAATGTTCCCTTTTTTCCCTCCCCATCCTTCCTTCTCTGAATGGATTTTGTGTATTATATTATTCTTTCTGACATTTCTTTCCTTGGCATTTTTCCTCTTCATGGGAATCACCATTTATTCATTCTCTTCATTCATTTAACAACTTGAGGGTATATCCTGCACCCATGGGCAGCAATATAGCTGCATTAATGGGAACTGTGCAGCTAAAATCAACCACACTGGGTGTAGTTACTACCCTTGGCTGTAAAATTGATTTGCACATTCAAACAGGAATTATTTCCCCTTGAGAACCGGGAAGTCAGAGAGGTTATTACATCATTTTACATTAAATTAAGAGTATTTTAACATTGTTTTTTAATGTGTTTCAAATTAAGAAGTCCACCTGCTATAGAACTTGTTATTATATGTTGCAACTTAATGTTTTCAAAGTTAGGTCACATTTTAGGCAAGTAAGCTGTTTTCACTTGGCATCTCCCAATACTCTGCTTTCTTTAAGGTTTAGTAAAACATGCTAATGACTATTATTTGTTGGTAAGTTAATATCTTTTAGCTTTATTTTGAAGAATCAGGTGCCCCTCTCAGGTTTTCTGATGCAAACATGGATCAATCCAAACATTTGCAATGGTTTTCTCAGTCCTCCTGCAATTTTGCTTTTTTGAATGGTCCCTTTTCCTCTCCTTCTATCAAGCCTCTCTTTCCTATGGGCATCAAAGCTCTCATAGAATAACTAGATATCTGAAATCAGCAGTGGGGACAAAAAGTGCTGGAAGCTGGGAGATGTGGTAAGGCTAGAAAAGCTGGTGTGGGTAGATGTTTGCCTAAAGCAACAGTATGGACAAGGAAGCTGATTCTCTTCTCTGGTTATTAAAGTGGTGATGAGACAGTGTTTGGATATTTATTACATATTTTTCTACATATTGCTTCTGCTTCTCTGATACTCTTTGCCAATGTGTATAAGCGCAGCTATCTCTCACTTTATATTGGTTTCTTGCTGTGTTAGATGTAGGTAAGGAGCATCAGAGAGTTTAAGAGCTCTAATTTGGTTAAACTGTTAAACTGATATCCATTATACACTGATATCTATTATGCAGCAAACAACCATAAATGTTGCAGTTGGCAGATATTTATGTGTAGAGGCGTATGTACCAAAATGAATTATAACTTGCCCTTAAGAGTTTTAAACAAACTTAGTGGAATATTGCCATACAGTTAAATAAATCTTTGCTTTAGACAGAAGGCAGTAAGCAGCTAAGAATTCTCATTCCAAAATATGTTTACATCTCAGATTTCTTCACTGAGAAAAAGCAGAAATGGAAGCTATCACGACAGAATGGTCAGTAACACAGCAGACATTCCACCCCATGTTTTCACTATCACATGGACACCTTCAAGTTCTGACACCCCTAGAATAGGTTTTCAATGTGGCTTTTAGTGTGTATCTGGTAATGGCTCTTAGGTTATCATTGGTGCCACTGGTGAGCATCCTTCATGCTGCTAGTCCCTATTCTGGATAAAAACTTGCAATTCACACATATTTATTAGGCCACTGTGATTGGTTTAATGAACAGTGGTTTCATGAGAGGTAAAACTGAGTTTGGGGTAGATCCCTGCAGGAAATATGGAATCTATTGCTGGTCAAACCCTACCCTTGCCCAGGCACTTATGTGGGAGATAGTGTCTTTGTTGATACTTGAAAATGCTAGTTAGTACATTCATACCTTTCATATTTAAAGATACTCTGCATTATTTTGACACCTTTATCACATTAAAGAGAAAGTTCCTAGAAGTCAGTGCACATATTTTTTTGAAAAAGGTGAAACCAGTTGTATTTGATTTCCATACTCTTCCTTCTGAGCACTGCTGGAGATATGATGCATGGCTAAAGGAACCAGATACAGCCATTCATATAGAAACCAACTCCAGGGCAAAACCACTTTTTACAGATTTTAAATGTACTGTGTCTTTCTCTGTGTTGAGGCACACAATTCTTTCTTAAATTCTTTTTTTTACGTCTGAAACTTTAGTTATAGGAGTAATTTCCGTTCTTCACCATTCTGTTCAAGAACTGTTGTACCTGATAGAAATGCACTTGAGTGCATCTTCTATTTGTGGAGATCTTAAAGAGTTCTTGAACATGTTCCAAAATGCGCAGATGGGTTCTGCCCTTGTGCCAAGGGAGGTGGAAGTCACAGGTCTCCAGCAGTGGGCCAGGGAGCCCAAGCTACTGCAGTGACTTTGTCAGAATCACCTTTTAGAGGCTGGTATTTATCATGATAAATCAAAATGTTTATGATTTGTGGTGAAATATTTATTTTTAATTCTGAAAGTTGTCCAGATTAATGAAATATTGTCACACAGAACCTCTAACACTGAATGTGGTAGGACACAGAGGAAGGTAGTGCCCCCTTAAAATACCAATCTTTTATTTCCAAGAGTCCTTAAACTTTCAAAATACTATTTATCTGTGTAGCTGGCAATTGTTTTTTCTACAAAACATTTCTGGAAAGATTATAACAACAAAAAATTCCCTGCAATGTTTTAGATTTCTGATGAATCCTGAGTGATTATTACCGAATTTAGACATGACACTTATTTTGATTGTTAGCTAAATTCCTCTGACAGGATTTTTGTTTATAGAAATTAGAGAGTTCCTTTAAATTTATATGTAATAAACCTGTCAAATTTTTGTAAGTATGCTTGGCTAGTTCATCTTTTATCTTAACCCTGGCATATTTATTTTGAAAATATTACAAGCAAAAACATGACATTCTAATTTCCTTTTTTATTAATATTATTTTAGTTTATGAACATTCTTTGCTGCTTTCCAAAATATGCTCCATTCTTAATTTTTTTAGGTCATAATTTCCCACATTTTAATAGAAGATATTTCTTTTTATCTGTAATTAAATCCATAACTTGTTATTCTCAGAAGGTTATTATGGATTGTGACTTGACTGTTACAGTAAATGACTTAAAGAGGCTCCTAATATCAATTTAGTGTAAAGATTTAATTTATTATTCATTAATTTTGTATTCACTGTAATAGCAGTAATCATCATGAACTCATTGGATAGGTATGAGAATGTCAGGCACACTATATTTCCATAGAAATTCAGTTCATTAGTAATCTTTAACAAAACATAAAATATCATTCATGCATTATTACTGTCACTTGTTTCTCTTAATAATTATATACCTGTTATTTTACATAAATATCTTCATATGTGTGAGTGGTACTGGAATTTGAAAGTTTCAATACACACATAAACTCCCTTTTCTGTCCTTATGGCAACATAAATTTTGGTGGTTTAAATCAAGATAGCTTCACTGAACTTATGAAAATATACAGGCTAATTTCACATTTTATTTTAAAGAAAACACTTTCAAATATTGTCCGTTTACATTGACAGAATGTGTTGATTTTTTTAATTTATACTCTTCTGCTTTTTTAAAAAAGCTTTCAGTTTAGCAATGCAGAATTACAATATTTATTTCAAACTAATTCATAGATTCATCAGAACATATGTAATTTCCTATTTTAAAATGGGAATGAATATTTGTTCTTCATTGCCATTGTATATTTTAAAGTGTTCTGAATAGAATCTTTTTTTTTTTCCATAAATACCTCAGGTGCATCATTCTTAACTGTCCAATATTTCTGAGACTGCATCCTTTGACTGGCAAATAATTCTGCTCAGGTTAAAAATGAGTTGACTAAACGCATTGGAAAAAACCAAGTGTGTTTAGCATCGTGCCAACTAATTACAGTGGCTACCTTGCAACTCAGTGTTGAATTGGACTTGTCCTTCTGAGCACGGACCCAATCAGTCATGGTCAGTATTGTGTCAGCTAACTCAATTCTTAGTAATCAAATTTAAATGTGAGAGTGGATTTCGTCTCCTCCAACTCAGGTGTCTTTCGTTTTAGTCGCCTTAAGTATAAGCAAGTCAACCTTGGCTCCTGTTACAATCAGTGCAGTGTAATAAGTGCTTCCAGAGGGTAATACATTTCATCCCATGAGAGGTGTCTGTCTCATCTGGAGCTCCTCTGTCTCATCTATCTCATACATGTCTATCACACTTATGATTGGTGTCTAAGACAGGTCAAGTATCTATCATCCCCTGGAGGATCCTGCTATTCTCCATTAACTACAACAGGAGTCTTGCTTAGATTTTGCACTAAACAACATCTCCCAGTGAAAGCAAATCCCTCAGATCTCTTTCAAGCACCCTTAGAGCACATTTCAGAATTAATGTGGCCATGGAAATCTTTTGCTAAGGGGAGGGCAGCATTTTTTGGAGCAAGGTATTTCCTCTTTCTCTTGTGCAGAGGACAGGTTGTACCTCACTAAACCCAGCATGGTCTGGTAGCAGTTTGGGCACTGAGCAGTACTTTGGCTTCCAGAAGCTCTTTCAGAAAAGTGGTGTTTTCTCATGGCCCTCAGTCACCTCTGGCCACCCCATACTGATATCTTAGGTGCTTGGGTCACCTCAAAGGGCATGTACTGCTGTGTTTAGTCAACAGAATAAATAAGTGGGGGAAAAGGGCAAAGGGAAATATTTTGTTGCCGGTGGCTTTTAAAAGTAATTTTCAAATGGTTTATTCTACTTCAGTGCACATCTAGCTTCTGCTAAGAGCAAACTCCATTCACGTTAAAAAAATTAAGTCGGGCATTTAATAACCCTCTTACAGGAATGACTGTAGCAGTTTCAGTTTTGCAGCAGTCATTCCCTTTGACTCCTCTCCAGGCAGGCTGCCATTTTTTGGCAAGTGAAGTTTGTGATGGAAGTAATGTCACCAGTTTGCACATCAGTGTGTGGGAACAGCAGGTCTTTTTGAAAAATGTTTTCTGGTAGGTTGCAAATGATATTTAAATCGATTTCTTTTAAAGGCTACCTTGGTTTTGATATAAACTGTCACTTATTCTTACCTTTCTCCCCCAACCTGTTTTCCTTCCACCTCTGCAGAAGTGCTTTGCATTATTGTGGCCTGGAGCATCTCTGAGTGTTCTTCTAGGAGTATCTGATTCTGCAAAATTATCTAATATAGATAAATAATGCTGTTAGATGCACAAACTGCATGTGTATAAGCAAATCTCTGTCTAAATTACTGACAAGAACAGCAAAACACAACAGCGAAACTTGAAATCCAAAATGCATACATTCTAAAAGTCTCCTCTCAGCTTGCTCCTGATTCTTGACAAAGGCTCTTGTGATTTTAAAAGATAAATAATCCTTATTTTGTTATTTCTTGGCAATATTTATAACAATAAAGGCAAGGAGATCCCTTCAGGGATTAACTAGACTGTAATTTCAGTCTCTGCTTGTCATCACACCATAGCATTCCCATTTTGCTTGTCCTTTTAGGAGACACTTTGATTATCCCCTTTGTTGGATATTGAAGAAAAGTTGGGCACAAAGCAGGCAGCCAAGGAAAACTATGCTTGCATCATTACAAATCTGTTGGAGGGGTGTGTCTAGCTCAGCCTCTGTTAGGAAGAAGTTTGGAGGTTAGCAGACCTTCTGTAAGACCTTCTGGTTTGTGCTTTGGTAAAAAAAACCCACCAAAACACAACAATATTAAATTTGGAGAGTGAGGGAAAGTGATGTTCTACTTGAAGAGATCATTTCAGTGAATGTAATTCTATCAGCTGTTAAACTTAGGGCATTAGCCTCATCAACTGTGCAACATCTTTTTATTTGTGCCACCTCCTAAAATATCCACTGTGTTATTAAACAATCTTTTTCATTATTTTAAGAGTAATTTCAATTTTAGTTGTGTTGTGAATAAAAATTTCAAGGAATGCCATTTTGGACATATCTTAATTAGCAGCTTTAAATGTCATTGCCTTTAAAAAATAAGGAAAAAGCCATATGCTACTAAATCACAGATGTGATATTTGTCACTTTTACTCAGTGTGATTTTCAATTTTTCAGTATTTTCATGTGATTTTTCTCAGCTTTAATAGAGACAATATTACATGCATTGTTGGTTGAACTGTCACTGAATCATCTCCCTATTACAGGCAAATGGAGTCTGAAAGTCACCAGCTGAAAAATTTATACATTCTTTGAAAAGTACACAGTATGACTCTTATGGCACAGAGAGTTAAAATTTATACTACTTATACAGCTTTATTAACAAGTGAAAGATTTTTTTTCTCCAATGAAGCTGTTTGTTTTGGTTTGTTTTTTTTAATTTCTCTTTTACATACAGTAAGGTAAATCATGATTGTAGATAAACTGAAATCACGTATTTTTTATCCATGTGATATGCAATTGCACGATGCTGTGAGAGAGAAAACCCTTCTAGAAAATTGTCTATGTAAGTTTCTTTTTCACAGCATATATGGATAATAGTGGAATTTTCCTTTCAATAAACAGAAGCAAAATCTCTTTTCGTTAAGGATATTTACTGATCTATTCCATCATTTTTCTCCCCTTTATTAACTGCATTGGGGGCTTATGCAACCAACTGATATGTCAGCATGTCTCTGCAGACGCTCTGCAGGTTTAGATGTCTTAATTTGAGAACTGAATTCCACACATGCTTTCCTCTGAATCTGACGTTCTGGCACTTTAATATTTCTCAGTTATTTGCATCAAAAAAACTGGCTATGTTTACTGAGTGTAGGTCTGCCTTGACTTTTCTGCACAAACTGTGAGAGACATATTTCAGATTGCAAGTTAGTCTTAAATGAGGCTTAGGGAATTAAAATAATTATCTAAATAAGAGCTCATTTACAGCTTTCTGTCAATAATTAAAACATTGATAGGTGCTTGATGTTAGTGATGAAGTTTCATAAAGAGGTATCCTTAAGTTTTAGGAAGGTAAAAGAAGCAAAAAGCTTTCTTCAGGTGATTTATTTTTTTCCCTTGATGTTTTCCGGTAACATTTGTTTTTGTACTTTTATTAAGCATCTGTACCATGTTTCCAGCAAAGATAAAATAAATGGATAGGTAGTTGATTTGAATCTAGTAAAATAACAGCTTTCTTCTTGCCATAGTATTTGAAAATTTTACGTCACTTATTACTATTAATTTTATAATGTTATCGCTTCAACAGTAGTCAGAGCTAAACAACAAATTCCTGTTTTCAACTTATTTTAGTGCATGCACAATTCAGAATCCTATTAATATAGACTGAAGCTTGTGATGTAGATTGAAACTTGTTAAAAACATTTTTTCACATGTTGGTTTAAAAATAATCTGAATGTAATTCTGTCAATATTAAATCTGTCAAAGAAACATTCTAAATTGCTGATTTTAGATACTGGAAAATGCAGAAATCTGTTCTAATTTTTTAATATATATTAAATTAAGTAACAGAGAGTATATGGAATCAATAACAACATCAGTTATTTTATACTATATGTTTTTTGTAATTTTAATATCAAGACGTCATTTCATTCTCCTGATATTTCTATTATTTCATTATTTCAACATCCTACATTTACTTTGAAATTCTTCTCAATTGCATTTCTTATTTCAGACTCAAGTGATTGATTTAGTTCATCTCTCTATGCTGCAACATGCATAAAATGGAGTAATGAGCACATGCGGTTGGATAGATTATCTCTCTGGTAGAGACACACCATTGCTGTGCAGAAAATATCTCCATGCTATGTTTTGATCTTCCTTTCCCTCTTCTGGTTTGTGTGAAATCAGGAGGTTATATGGATCAGATTAACCACATTTTATTTACATGTGAGACATCATTAAAGTCAGGGCCAAGATGGCCTTTTTTTTCCTGCCATGCTCAGTGATGCCCTAATCTGATTTCCTTCGAAAACACTGGTCTTCAACTTGAATTGTTTGCTGAATATATCTAGTCATATACACAAACTTTTGCTCTACGACTACTTGATACCCTTCCTGGTGTGTTTATTCCCTCTGGTCTGTACTACAAACCACAATGCAAATCTATATAATCAGTTGTTCCTGATTCATTTCTATGGATGAAGTCACAGTCTGTTATCAGAAATTAACATGATCACGATGAATATATCAATTCACCGTTTTTCTGTGCCTTAGCAAGTTTGAACCTCTACCTTTACTCACAATGCTAGTAAAGTCCTGGGAGGAGATTCTCAACCTTTCCTCCAGAAGTTGTTAGGCTTTGCATGGAATAATTGAACATTCACTGACCTGGAGTGCAGGAGAGCAAAGGGAACACTGCACCATAGCAGTTTGATGAGTCACCTCCAAGTCTTTTCTTTTGTTGTATATTTCATGTAAATTAGTGAACTATTCATTGACAAATAATTGAAACTGAATTCTTCTCTTTGCTGGTTAAGGAGAGTAGCTACAACATCCACTTAAGAGCCCAGTCCCTACTGATTGACCTCAAGAATTTTTCCACTTGTGGGGGATCATTTTGATCTACCTGACAACAGTGTAGTTTCTTCTACTGTTTCATTATCTGTGCTAGCATGAATGCATCTTTAGAGGTCTTGGCTCCATGCGTCGGAGGGGGTCCACTTACCTGTTTGTTTTTCAGTTGCAAAGAAGGTCAACAAGTAATGAATAAATGCCAAGAAAGATCACTTATGAGAAGTGGATGCTCTGCATGATAAACATTAGCACATGTTTAACAAAAATTTCCTCCAGTAGAAGTCGTTCCCATATTAATTTAATCCTGCTGTCTAAGATAATACAATCTCTTTGAAACAGTCTTGATTCTTAGTGCATGGGGACCTTTTCTGGATCAGAGGCCAAATTTCCATTACCTGATGAGCTAATCTGACGTGACAGCCTCATATGCAGATGGGGACTCTCTTGTCAATAGTTTTCTTCAGAGACAAAGAGAAACAAATGTCTATATTCATTCTCTCACTTCATGCATGAGTAACATTACCTTTCTGTCTTCCTTTCACTCTATTCAGGTAGTCATTGAGAATTTAAATATAAGCTTTTGTGTTCCTGAGTTAGCTTAGCAAAGCTGTTTACAGAAGACTGGCATCCTTGACTGTTTGTTTAAGTACAGTATGTATTTTGACATGTAAATTTACATGAGGCATATTTAATCAGTCACAATGATATGCTAATTGGATTCCTGTATGAACTGCATAAAAACAGCATTTGAAAAAAAAAAATTACGAAGTGAACTTATTACCAGCTGAGACACTTCCTAATCAGTTTTATGCATCATCAAAATGCACAGGGATAAAAGTGATAGATTTCCAGGACTTTTGTAACCAATTAAAAAAAAAAAAGAATTAAAGAAAAAACTGTCTTTTTCTGAGCAGTCTGGAAGTTAGAAAACAGCAACTGAAATCCATAAATTGGAATGCCAAAAATCTTTCAAATGCCTCTGCACGTTTTGGATGTTGTTCACTGACATAATTTGTGTTCTGATAAGGTTATAGGTTGATCTTGTCTCCAAAAGAGCACTGACATTTAGACTTCAGCTCTGTCTGCCCTAGGGATTTGCTCAAGCATTTTGAATATAGTTTTTTAAAATATATATATTTATAAGCAGCTTTGACTTTTTCAGGTGCCAGTGGTTCACTTCCAAGCAAGAGCAATCCATGCCAGTGTAAACCAGCTACTACATGTCCACATGTATGAGCCTACAGTGCTCTTCCATTTCTCTTCTGTTTATATACCTGAATTTCCCTGGTAATTAAAATTTTAAAGCTGATAGTCTTTATCAGTTTTTTTTAAAAAAACTTATCCCTGGATCTATTTTTCCATGATCACATCAGACTTGTTCTAATTTCTGTCTTGGGGGCCACTATACCTACATAATTTCTGGCATAACACAATGTAAGCATAAGTTTAGCACACTTAGATTCCCAGACTGATTCAGCTACTCATTTCTGGCCTTTACTGAAAAGAATCTTAATTTCTAATATTTTACTTAGATTTGACTGCACAAGAAACAGACAATTACAGACATAGGTAAGGCCACAGGATCTCTAAATTCAGGATTTACCTTGGAGGGAGAAGGAAGACTTAGCTTGGAAGCCTTTTACCTGAATTTAGTCCAAGAGTGGGGAAGCAGTGAAAATTATGCAAAACTTTTAAACAATGAAGCCACCAGTGCTAGCTGGGGATGGGAAATGGATAAATAGATTATCTCAGTTTTCTTACTCCATAGAGTTTACCTACCTGGATAGAGCTGAAAATAAGATTTATTGAGAATCCTGGGAACAGAGCTCTTTCTGAGAATAAACATAATGATTCTCCCCCAGGAATTGGGTTCTTCAACAGTCCACAGATATCACACCTTGGGGAGAATGGAAACCACAATTTCCATTGAAGTTGACTCTGGAGAGCAGACTACTATGAATTTACTGGGGGGAAATAGGAAGAGAAAACATCTTTTCTGTCCTTGCTGTAAAACCTGCCCCACACAACTGGGAGCTGAACAGTACTGGCACTCCAGAGGTGCCCAGCCTGGTAGAGCCAGACACTGGCCTGGGGCTTGGGACTGTCAAAGTGAAATAGGGAAGAACTCAGAAATTTGATTCTTGTGTGTACTGGTTTTGTACCTCTCAGTGAGGATGGACCATAACAATATAGAGAGACTGTTGGAGAAGGGAATGCTTTTTCTTTACACTTGGGTGTCCCAACTACCAAATATTTGAATGTACTTATAGTTCCTCCCACATTCAGTCTTACATTCATGTTGTGAGTAATTTATTTAGGCGTATGTTGGATCAGACTGTAATATATAAACAATTCAGGTGAATACATATGTAGCCTTTGTATTAATAACAGTAATTATAATTAGAGGAATGTTAGGAAAAGCTTTTCCTTATATACTACTAAGATATAAGGAGGAAGAGAGTTGCTATATTTGTACTTTTTTTAGTTTGGAGAACTCCAGTGCTTTCTGTCAATAACACTAATACACTGTGCTGATAATATATAATTTTAATTTTCTTGTTGTTGCCTTAATTTAATCTTTACTGATACATGTGTCAGGAAAGCAAAAGACTATTTGAAATATAAAATAAGGAAGTAATTGGCTTAAATCGTTAAGGTGAAGTATTTTTAAAGTTACTTAATTAAGCTGGTGTGGATTTTGCTGTAGACACTATTAGTTTGTTTACAGTAGCTGTCTTTGCTTTTTGGCTGAGGACAGAGAAGCTGAGAAGACAGTAAATGTTTGGTGGTTGTCACAGTCTTCCACATATTAGACTCAATCAGTTTGTCACAAATACCTTTAATTTACTCAGTGTCATTTGTGTGGCCTTAGAAAAGTCCCCTATATCTTCTTTGGAGTGGGAAAAAATAACCTAACACAGAAAGTTTTATGAGCCTTAATAAAGTTTACAAAAAGCTGTGCAGTCCACAGAGGAGAGGAGTTCTGAAGCAGAAACTGTAACATGGGGTAATGAAAAACACATCTCTGGTTGCCCAGATGCTTAATATCCACCAGTAACTGGTTTTTATTTCCTATTCCTCACCTTCTCTGAAAAGGGTTAGTAAATGGTTACATTTCTTTACTCACAGCTGTCTATGTGTCAGCATTCTTAGGTGGCAGGAAAGTAAGCGCTTCCTCTGCATGCCACAAAGTGTTGGGAAGGTTTTCTGCACAATTCAACATTTTGCAGTGAATAGTCTGGATCTCCTTCAACATAGGTAAAGCCAGAACATGTGCTCTTTTTTTTTTTTTTCCCTTGAAAAGTGAGGATGCTCAAGTTATAGAAAATTGCACATTGTGTATGAATGTATAATGTATGAAAATATATTTTACCATTTGGATCTTACTGAGATTTCCACAGCGTGGTAATAGCACAAAATTGCTCAGGCTTCTCTGTATTCAACACTCCTGCTTCAGCTTCTGCATATTTGTTGCCTGACTGCAATCTTATTAAAATTTCTGTGTGTCATGCTATAGTTTTCTGAACTGTAAGTAGTATTTTAAATGTTTCTATTGGTGGATTGTGTCTAGATAAATGGCATTGATCATTGGCATGATCAGAGGGCTGGAGCACCTCTCCTAGGAATATGGGTTGAGAGAGATTGTTCAGCCTGGGGAAGAGGTTTTGGGGACACCACATTGAAGCCTTTCAGTACCTTAAGGGAGCTAATAAAAATGAGGGAGGGGAACTTTTATGCAGGTAGATAGTGATAGAACAAGGGATTTAAACTGAGAGAGGGCAGGTTTAGGTTAAATGTCAGGAACCAATTCTTTACTGTGTGGTTGATGAGACACTGGCACAGGTTGCTCAGAGAAGTTGTGGATGGCCNGCTAAAAATATACAAAAGAAGCTGTGAAAAATATTAGATGAGTTCCAGTTCTCGGGAGATTATTTAAAGACATTATATTAGGAACTCCAGCAAAATCCTTACTATGTAGTAAAAAATACTTCAAGAAGACTGAAATCCAGACAACATAGTAAAACAGAATGAAAACGGAATTTACTTGAAGATATGTCAAGAAATGTGAGGCAAGAGGAAAAATGAGAAAGGATGGTAATGACAAAAGAACTATAAAAATGTAGTAAAGTAGGCAAAAAAGATCAAACAAGCAATTTGCAAATTCTTAGAAACCAATAGTAAACCATTTTCAAACTTACTGGGGACAGGAAGCCTTTCACAGATTCCATAGGATCAAAGATTTTAAGAAGTAGCTGTAAGAAAAGGACACCATAAATGGAAAAAAAAAAGTTAATTTCATAAGGCTATCCTCACTATTTAAATAATTATGAAGGTTTTTAGGAACGAGACTTTCTTTATGAGAAATTCCTCAGATAATGTCTGAATATGAATCTATGGAACAAATAGGCAAAATTAAGAATAATTGGTCACCATTGCCNGTAAGTAGTATTTTAAATGTTTCTATTGGTGGATTGTGTCTAGATAAATGCCATTGATCATTGGCATGATCAGAGGGCTGGAGCACCTCGCCTAGGAATATGGGTTGAGAGAGATTGTTCAGCCTGGGGAAGAGGTTTTGGGGACACCTCATTGAAGCCTTTCAGTACCTTAAGGGAGCTAATAAAAATGAGGGAGGGGAACTTTTTATACAGGTAGATAGTGATAGAACAAGGGATTTAAACTGAGAGAGGGCAGGTTTAGGTTTAGGAACCAATTCTTTACTGTGTGGTTGATGAGACACTGGCACAGGTTGCTCAGAGAAGTTGTGGATGCCCCTTGCCTGGAAGTTTTCCGGGCCAAGCTGGATGAGACCCTGAGCAGCCTGATATGGTGAAAAGAATCCTATGATTCCAAGACTCCAGGATACCAAAAGTGCAAAGGACAGTTCAACCCTTGTTGAGTTTTGTGGAGTTCTAGTTTCAAGTTTTTACATTAAAGGAAGCTCATAATCAAATCAGATTAGCATATCATGAAAAGCTGTGTCAGTGAATTATGACTGAAATGCCATTCTACATATGAAAATGAATATAGAAGACAGAATAAAAATAAAAATTAAAAATTTATAAACAAGCAATAAAATAAGAAAGATGGTAGGGGGAATACAATAGAATTACAATGGATACAGTGATGTGCTGAATGAGATTATAAATGCTCTGTCCTATCTGGAGTAATTGCCATATCTGTGGTTTTGACCCCATTAATGACTGTTTGATGGAAGTAGACAGTCAGGGAATCTGTGAGGAATTCAACGTGGTCCTGAGCACTGGTGGAAAGACTTGATTGATAATGTTTCTCTCAATAATTACTCTTCAAGAGAAACCATGTTTTACTCAGATTCAACATGCCAGCAAATGCNTAATGACAAAAGAACTATAAAAATGTAGTAAAGTAGGCAAAAAAGATCAAACAAGCAATTTGCAAATTCTTAGAAACCAATAGTAAACCATTTTCAAACTTACTGGGAACAGGAAGCCTTTCACAGATTCCATAGGATCAAAGATTTTGAGAAGTAGCTGTAAGAAAAGGACACCATAAATGGAAAAAAAAAAAAGTTAATTTCATAAGGCTATCCTCACTATTTAAATAATTATGAAGGTTTTTAGGAACGAGACTTTCTTTATGAGAAATTCCTCAGATAATGTCTGAATATGAATCTATGGAACAAATAGGCAAAATTAAGAATAATTGGTCACCATTGCCAGATTACAGTTGCTCAAAATAATTCCAACTCTCTGGAATGAAGTAGCTGAGTCAGTACACCTGCTGACCTACACACATGGGGAAGCCTCATCGTTACAGACTGGAACACAGTAAATATAACAATAGTTTATAGAAAAGGTCATAGAGAAGATTGACAGAAATGACAAATCCCTGAACCAAATATCTGTATTTTTTATAAATTAGTATAAGTTATTCCAAGTACTAAATTCAGTGGACACATGGGTGTGCACAGCACATTAGGAATGGCTCAACTTTTTAAAAGGCAAGTCCTGCCTCCCAGCTTCAGGCCTTTGAATTCAGTAACAATTGTGTGTTAGAGGCAGATACTATTGGTAATGAGTCCCATGGAATTCCAAAGGCTTTCAGCAATATCTCTCAACAAAGCAGCTAAGTTGCTGTGGGATAATAGGGAGGTCTTCACATGGATAAATAGTCAGTAAAAAGAGAAGCAGATGAGGGTAAGAATGAATTGTTCCATTTTCACAATGCAGAGGTGTCTCCAACTGAATTCCACAGAGGTTTGTGCTCTTCAACAGATTCATAAGTGATCTGTGAAAAGGACAGAATAACTTGTGGAGGATGTTGAGATATTCAAGATATTCAAGATATTCAAGACAAGGGCTGACTATTTAACATTGAAGAAGGGCATATGAGTGACTGGGTAATAAATTAGCCAATGAAATTGAATTTTTATAAACTTATAGGATACTTAGGGGTGAAAAAATCCTCAGTTCTAACTTTGCATATACAGTGATGGACAGTGAGCTAACTATAAGTACTTGGGAATGATATTTCTGCTTTTAATGTATAGTTCTATGAGAATACCAGTTCAGTGCTCAATAGCAGCAATAAAAGCAAATTCGTTTTTAGGGAAGGAAAGAGACAAAAAAGGAGAACAGATCATACAAAACCATGCTGTGCTTGAGTTCCTAAATGCATGAAGCTCTGTTCCACTCCCCTCCAAAAAGTATATTATTATGGGCGAAGATAGAGAGAGGCGTGACAAGGAAGATCAAAGGTATGGAACATCTGGTGTGCAGGGAAAGATTTAATAGAATAGGAGCCTGTTAAAAGTGATATGACTGATGGAAAGATATGCTAGAGGCCTGTGAAATCATGACTGACATGCAGTCATTGTGTAGGGTTTGAATATTTCTTCTGTCTTCAGAACAAGAACTAAAAACCTTCAATTTTGTTATGTTTTATGTAGTGAGCAGTCCTAACATTGTATATACAGTGTCCTCATTGATAGCTGTGTGAAACCAAGCTGTAAACAAGCAGAAAGAAGGGGCTTTGCAAACAGTGCACTATCAAGCACAGACCTTGCCAAAGTGGTTTTTTTTTTTTTTAACACTAAAGTCTATGTTGATTAAAAATCCCTGATGCACAAGTCAGTGTAAAGAAAAAGACATTAATTGCTAAAAGGCAAAACACCACCTCTGACTTAGAAATTTCCTGATTTATTTTTCAGCACTGTTCTGGAAATCATTTCGACTAGGCCCTGTTTTTGCATAGGCTTTCCTCAGTATTTAGGATTAGTCACTGCTCGGGATGGGGTTTTAAGCAAATTATTTAGGACACCAGGTGTTTTATCAGGTGGCAGACTTACTGTATTCTTCCTGCTTTTGGATTTTTAGCACTGTATCATTGCATTTGGGTCTCTGTATTTTAGAGGTTTACATTTGCAGCTTGATATCATAATAACAATTTAGACTAATTAGTACATTCTTAAGTGCTCCTAACAGAATAATGTTGTCTTGGATGCTTGGTCCAGATGTATTTCTACTTGAATTTATCTGAAATCAATGAAATAACGATGGTAATAAAGTCTCCTTTAGGGTATTTTTTCCTCCATTGATTTCAAAGACCAAGATGTTACAGAGATGTGAACGTCAAAGCTACTTCAAACAAAGTAGCCATGAGGCAGTTACATATTTCCGAATCATGGCACCAGCACAATTTGCAGAGAAAGAGTAGGTACAGAGAAAACATAGGGGAATAAACATCTGTGAGAAATGGAGAGGAAGGGACTTTGGAGCCTTTCAGTTTATGATGGCAGATGGGGCAGAACATTTTTCTTAGGAGACTTAATACGAAAATAGACATAAAAATTATGCTGCTTTCCCGACTTAAGACAAATCATATGCTCCTTTTTTTTTTTCCTTTTTTTTTCTTTTTTTTCTCCCCCCCCCAGGGAGAATATCATATGTCAAAGTAAAAGTAGAATAAATTAGTATTTGGATATATGGATTTTACATGTGTGTTTCCTGGGTGTGAAAAATTCATTAACTCTTCTTTAAAAGTATAATGGAGCTTCTGGAGTGCACCAGGCCCAGCCTCCATAAATCAGAATTTATTTTGGGCCCCATGAAGGGTTTGGCTTATTCTGACTATCAACCAAGGTATTTACAGAGGAGAGATGACAACTGAAAGCAACTGGATACTAGTCAAAGGGAGTGATAAAAAGCCCCAGGGTGTAGCTGGGGTTCTGTGATTCCACAGCCATGAATATTAATTTCTGCAATTTTATTTTAAAATAATAATTATATTTTTAATAGATTTATTATTTTCTGAGCTATAGATGATGTTATATTATAGATTTTGTTAAGAATAGCACTTGGTATAGGTTGTTTTTAAAGTGTCAAAGTTCTTGTTCAAGGGACATAGCTGCCTGTGAAAGGGAGAGTATGGGTGGAAAAGCAATTTTTTTTCTAGTATCTTTCCTAATTTTAATTCCTAATTTTTAAAGTATAGAAAGACCACTGGAGGCCTTCTTACATTGGAAGCAAATGGTTTGTCCTGAAATAATTGGTGGAATACTCGCTTCTGGACTATGCTCACTGGTCTAAATGGTGAACAAAGAGGTCACATTTCTCTAAAAATCACAAAATAAAACAGCAAACATTCTCTGGCACTGACATGTGGGTGCCACAGGCAATGGAAAGATTTCCTTAAAGCTACTGTAGATAAGCTACAGAGGCTTCAAGGTGGTGTGAAGTTACATTCCATTTTAACTTACTGAAAGAAGTCACAAACACAGAGGAAACTTCCATAAAATCTGGAGTACCAGAGCTCATGTCTTGGGGCTTCCCATCATGAAGACTGACTACCTTGCTGGACTCTAGAGATATGTGACTTGTGTTTGCATGGGTCAGTGTACTAGCCATAGTTATTAATAATATTTAGTATTCACACTTGAAGTGGAGTATACATAGACATAAAAGAGAGTTTAATTAAGTACGATAATTAATTTTGGGGAGAGAAGATAACAGTGAGCATTCTTGTGTCACAAATACTTTAAATCTTAGTTTATTTTCTATTTTTAAACGTAGAACATTTGGGTTTTATTGACTTTCACCTGGCTGATATTATTTTTCCTTATCTTGGGTGAAATACAAGCTAAAACAACCCCTACACTTTAGGAGTGTGAGGCACACACCTGTAGAAAACATTACTCTGGCACAGGCAGCAGGAATGAGGCATCATCCCTCCACAGAAACATCCATGTGAGTAACAACAGCTCCTCCATGCTCTCTAATGCAAAGGATGAAGCCCAGGCTCCCTTATTCTGAGAAGGGGACAATCAGGACTCCATTCAGGTTTCGTTCTTGAGGTTTACCACAAGCAGGATTTTCTTGTCTGGCCTGGACTTCATATTTTATTTCTCTGTTGACTGATTCTGTATGTTGGTTCCTGTCCAGAGAGGTATAAGTGACCTTTTGGGAAGGGGTTTATGATCCCATAATTCATGCCAAAAAGTGCATATGGCCCAATTAGAAGCACAATCACCTTATACAGATCACAGGCTGAGGGAAGATTCCCCAGAGGACAATTCAGCGCATCTAAGTTAAGATGCAGCTCTGACTCACCCTGTGTAGGAGGTTCTTTCTCTCCATTCTCTTCCAGAGGTCTTTGGAAATTTAACCTTCTCATAAACACACCACAAATTAGATTAATGAGTTAATCCAATTAATCAATAATGAGTTGTCCAGCAGTGAAACACAGGCTGCTGAGGCATGGGACAGCAGTTACTTTCTTCTTTTGAACCTGTTTTTTGCTAATAGGCACTCAAAACTTTTAGCAGCTGTTGGGTAATTTTATGCAGGAAAATTTGAGGTCTTCATGTTGTTTCCAACAGATGTGTTCACATCTCTCCAGCCATTCATACAGGGCTGGCACAATTAGAGCAGTGAACCTCAGAGTGCTGTTTCTGGTTCATCCATGGGGGTTACAGGAGAGCCTCAAGCAGGGTGACACAGAATTTTGTGCTGCCCCTCCTTGGACTTCACCCTTTCTCTGGTATTTCATTCCTAAGCCTTTGTAAAGGCAATCAATGAGTAGACTTGTAAAACTTTGCTTTTAATTTCCTTTTTAACATAAATCTGCTCTGGCCACATTAATGCAGTATTTTCTGAGTGCTAATACTGGAAGGCTGCACATTCCCAGTGGTATTGTGTTGTGGCTGGGAACCTGACGTTCATTCCTTTCATTTAGCTTTAAATTAGAGGCAATGTGAGCCAGTTTATGTAAAAATGTTTTAATTAACAGGACCCAGATGCAGCATTAGAAGTTCTAGAGGAATTTAAAAAAATATACCTAGAATTTAGTCCTGTAAATAGTAGGTGGGTTAGAGCTATCTGAATTTCTCAGGTGTAATGCAGGCTGGGCCTGTAGATGCTGCCTTGTTGCCTTTTTTTTTTACAGTAAATTATGCTGGGCCATGATAAAAGGATGCCAGCGTTTCAATTTAAAACCATGGCAACTAGAAGGGGTGATTTGCATGTTTGCATGACAATGTGATCGTGTTATCTCAGGAGATAATGCAAGTAGTATACATAGTGGAGCTGTTGTACCTAGATCTATAAAGTGCAGTGGAGGAAGGGGAGGAGGAATCACCTCTGTTGCTTGCAGGAATCATGAGCAAGAAATTAAGTTATTTTTTCCTCTTGGAAGGTCAAGAAACCTATAGATGTGTGTGAATTACCCTTTTGATTCAATATATTCAAATATTGGACTCAAGGATAGCTTCCAGGAACACCAAGTGAAAACTCAAACTTCCTTTTCCCTTGATTTCTATATCCTCATTCAGGAGTAAGGTAGTAGTAGAAAAATTGTCCTACTATGATCTAACTTTCTGCTAAAATGGCTGTCAGAGAAAACATTTTGGCAAGGAATAGAGAGAAAATCAAGTAGTAGAATATGAAACTGAAAGTTTTAGATTCAGTTTTAAGAGCAGGTTTGCAGCTGTGGCTCTGCTGCCTCTGCCATGTAAGGGAAGTTGTACCAAGCGACTGCTTTGATTAATTTGTGCTAAAGCCTGGCACAGATTTGGCACAACTGACAGCAGTGTAACCTTCAGCAGATTAAATCAGCCTTCCCAAACAGGAACCAGAAAGTCTCACAGCAGCAGTGGATGGCTCTGCCATGAATTCTAAAGACAGCTAGCAAGAACAGGGTATGATTCTTTTTTTTTTTTTTTTTTTCTCATTAATGGTGGAACAAACAGAAAAAGGTCCCTTGAAAGTTAAAGCTTAGCTACTGCAGAGTGTCCTCATGTATTATGAGTGAGAAACAAAGGAAACTGAGAAACTTCAAAGCTTTCTGTGGCATTCAGAGCTTTCCATCTTCAAAGCACCTCTCCCTTTTGTAGTTCTGCTCTGGGTTTAATTAATACATTTTAAATATTGTTACTGTAAACAGCGTCATCTTTGTTTTCTACCCAGTTCCTTTTCAGAGTAATTTAAATTATTTTATGAAGCTATCTGTCATCTTTATTTAGTGCCTCTTAACCTCTTTTCTTTTACAAATGAGTAGTCACCTCCAGTTGAGATTAAAACAACACTGGAAAGGAGTGTATGTGCATGTGAAGCAGTCCAGAAAAAAAAAAAAAATGCTCTGCCTTCCTTTTATCTATGTTCTCTAAAGTAGAAATAGACATAACCCTCTCAGTTCATGTACTAGCAATATTTTAATATTTTAAGATGGAAAAGAGAGATTTGGAAGTTATAATACATCTCCTTTTTTTCCTTTAGAAAGCTAATTCTAGAAAACTGCATGAGTAAAACAAGTGTGAAAATTACACATCTGCATACTTGTAGTCATACTATTTTGTTCATGCTGTCACTAATTTTTTTTCACTTGTATTCTGGGGATTTGGACATGGGGAGAAAGAGAAGAGAGGCAGACTACAAGAAGTATAATATTTTGCATCATCTTATTAAGCTATTTTTGTCTGTGGAGACTTTGAGGAGTTTTATCTATTAAAATCATATATTTCTTTTGCAATATTGAGGGGAAAAGAAAGAATGTAATGTTGAGGAAATGTCACTTTGCCAATTAGTCAAAATACTGCCTCTTAGTTAACATTACTTAACTGTAAGAGTCTACATGGAGTGATTGTTTTATAGAAATATCAGAATACTAGGCATTTTAGTATTCTTTTTTCTCAGTGCTTAATCCCTAACAATGAAAAGAATAGGGAAAATAAGTAGCAAGGTAATTTGAGGAAAAACATAATAGTGTTTTTCAACTCTGGTAACTGATATGAATATGATTGTGCTCTCATGACTGTGAGTTGCCAGTCTTATTTCAGCTCCCACCACACAATTGTTACTGTGCCACACTTGAGGCAGAGAAGAGGCATTTTTAATGCCTGTGTATGATTTCAATCTCACATCCTTCCAAAACATAATCCTTCCTCCCCTCTAGAATGTAAAAGGACTTGAGTCAGAGGGCACTGAAGCTAATGAAAGCATTCCTTTTGACATCCCTGGCCCTTGGTCAGGCTTAAAGCACACAATGATTGCTGCTACCTTTAATTCCTCTTTAAGTCCTCTTTTCAAATCATGACTCATCTCTTCCCTCTCCTATCTGAATATCCACCATTATGGTCACTGCACACGTAAATGACAGAGTCCCCAGTGCCTGGAAAGGAGGAGAATCAAATTTTAAATGCAGTCTCATTGAAGAAACAGGCTCCCGTGGGCATCATTTATATAATATGAATTTTTTAGTTGTGCAAAAAAGCAAACACTTTTGCATCTTGATTTTCTGTATTTGTATGTGCATTTAGAGAGTGATTTTTAGGTTGACATCAACATTATTGCAAAGAAAGGAAGAAACACATACCAAAAATACAACATGTGAATACAGAAAAATCAATCATTTTTTACCAGAATTGTTCTTGCCAGTCAAGTTCTTATTAGTCCTACCTGCTCCTGCAAGGTTTTAGTGAAATTATAAACAGGTACTACAAACTCAACACATGTTTCTATCACTAATGGAAAATAAAATAACACATGCATTCTAAGCTGGGTTTGCTTTGTAAATGCCATTTACTCACGATTTGTCTATTCTGTCCTCCTAGTTACACAGCATCTGGTCTCAATTAATCTCTGGCCTCTTACTGCAAGTTGCAGTCAGGCCTTACTCAAACCATCCATTTTAATTCCTCTGTTATGTTCCTTCCTTCCTTCCTTCCTTCCTTCCTTCCTTCCTTCCTTCCTTCCTTCCTTCCTTCCTTCCTCCCAACCTCCTTCCCAACCTCCTTCCCAACCTCCTTCACAACCTCCCTCCGTCCCAACTTCTTTACTGTAAACCATTTCACTTAATTTCTATTTTTCCTCACTCTTTCCTTTCTTTGAATCTTGTTCTTGTTGGTTTTGCTGTCTGACTGTCATTCAAAGTACTGTAGTAACTTAACAAGAAGATCTCCTGAGATTCCATGAAGAATCCTGTGAAAGCAGCTGTCCTTGTGAGGTTTTCAACAGGAAATTGTGCAGAAAAGACCAGCAGGACCTGGGCCCCAAATTATGATTCTGCTGAATTGTCCCTTGTAGTTGTTTCTCCAAGGTCTAAAGATGGAAGGAGTGTTCTTCCACTCCTGACTTGTGCATCTCCTTAGCTTTTATTTAGAGCACTTCTTTCAGGATTTTGGCTTGCTATCAGAAATAGTCCCTCAATAAATTTTTGCTAAGATCCAGTGTATGGTTATTTGAGTGTAGCACACAGGAGGTTTTTTTGGTGGTATCCTTTTAGACAAAATGGGATTTAACCCACATTTAAATAATAAAATACAGCTTACTTGATATTTTAGATGCCATTTTTAAGTTTTGCTTGATACCAATTCATGAATCAACCAAGTATTCAAGGAATTTTTAAATTAAGCAATGGAAATAGAAAAAAAGCCACTTTAGCAATGCATGTAATTCCATAACAAAATGTAATCTTTCTGTCTATTTGTGCACTTCTGTGTCAGAACCACCTCTAGTAAATATAGAATAGCAACTTTAAAGATAAAACTTCAAATGTGCCCAGAACAATATTGTGTTTCTGAGGTATCATCTACATTACAAAATATAATGACGAGTATTAATTATAATTGGAAACTTTTCTTTTTTGATTAAATTAGGTTTATCCTTATGCCATATGTAATTGGGAATTTTTGTGTTCAGAAAATTATAGTAATTCCTATTGTTATCATGTTTACAAGTAAATCATTGTCAGTGAAAAAATCACCTGCCATTACATCCATTTTTGGTGGAATTAGTGTGTTGGAGTTTTCAACCTTCTACTAAATATATATGTGCAATACAGTTGGTGATGATGCTTGTGACAGGTGTAGCTGGCTATTCTTCCTTAAAAGAAAAACTTATTTGTCAGGTGAAGCATAAGCTAATCTTTAAAATCAACTAAATATCTAATGTTTTGGTAGAAAAATACAACAGGAAACATTCAATTTGTTTATTAGAAAATGGCCCGTTGTTGTTAGAAGGTTTCAGCTCTCAGAGGTTCCTAGGCAAGAATCCTCTGCTTGTGTGTGTTTGACTGGAAGTAGATGTTTCTGCACTGCTAAGTCAAATAAGTGATTCCATGTGAATATATTTATTTTTCAGCTTGTTATCAGAGACTGTGCATGTTTCAGTTTGGTCTGCAAGTGCTTATTCACACAATAATCCTTTTGATACCAATACTGCTAATTAGGGATGTTCCTGTGCAAGTGGCTGGTAGATCAGGATCAGAATGAGCAGATGAATAAAAGGATAAAGGCCATCTTCTGAAACTTTAGAATTTGCCAGTCATTTCCACATGGCCCTATTATGGTACACAAGTTTGGAAAGAATTGCAAAATAATAAACTCTAAGCAGCAAACTCTATTTAAAGTATTTCTCAGTGGCATATGTGGGTCTCAGCTTTTTCTTGTGATCATTTCTGCATGTGGAAAATGTTGCACAAATTATTGTCATTTCATTTTCAAGGACAAGATCTGGCCCCCCAAAATTATGATTTATGGTGATTTGAGTCTACCCTTTTTTTGTCCCAGTTTAAGATATATGGAAGTATGGAAATAAAAATAAAACATTGGGACTATAATCCAAGCTACTAATGCAAATGTTATGATCTCTTGTGACCTCTGTATTCTTTTCTACATTAGTGGAATAAATCTTCCTTGCATTCTTCTTTTGCCTCTATCTTCCTTGCTCTGTAAAATTAGCATGTTTCAATATTGGAGCATTTCCCAATTAGTCTCAAGTCAATCATTTGACATTCATAGGTATTAGAATCAGTGAAATTTGTGTGATAGGTTTCTCTAGTGTAACTCTCTGGGAACCAAGCAGGTAAGATGCTATTTTTCTTTGTTTGTCACAACACAGTACTTTTTCCAGGTATATTTTTCCAGCTGAAAAAAAAAGTGGATCATCACTAAAGGCCATTTTTTTAGTAGCTTCAAGGAGAAATAAGCCATATCATCTGTATCTCTTTGGTTCAAAGGTAATTTGATGTACCTGTATTGAACGCAGTGATACCGATTCTATAATTTTATCTAAATAGGCACTAACTTCAGATGAAACTATGAAAGCTAAATAATGCATACACATCAGAAAGCACACTGTGCCCTTTCTATCTTCCCCAGCTCTCTAGTCTCTATCTAAATCAATATCTGTGTACTGCTGTGATGGCTCACAGCACGACCTGCATTTGGCATACTGAAACTGTTACATGCTTTAAAGCAACATAGGATCTTTTGGAAAGGCACTTTTTCCCTCAAAATGCTACTGCCAATGAAACCCCATACAAATGGTCAATAACAATCAATTGCCTCTATTACAGAAGTCACTGAAATGGAAAAGTAACCTATACAACAGAAAATAAACTGAAAGGAAAATTTTATTCTAGATCTGTAGGGGGGTTTCTGTTTCACTAATCCAGAAAGCTTAACTTTAGTAATATATGCTTCTCTATTTATTTACATTTCTTTTTGGTCTTTACCTTTGTTGCTATATAAAGTAATATATACTGCATCCCTTCTAGAAATAAGTGGATTCGATCTCTGAAATTATTTTAGTCTCAGGCTTTGGTTTGCCTTTTTTTCCCCCCTCCCCCTTTTTAGCAATATATTCAGGAAATATCCATATCTTCAGCAACAACTTGATTTTGAGCCAATCATTAAAAGTATAGTTACAGATCCATTCCTTTACCTGACTGCATTCCCGGAAATATGAGGAAATTTGAATTATTGTATGCAGTACAAGAAATGGAAACAGGGAAATAAAATGTAATGTCTTACAAGATGCTGCAATAAAAATATTAGCTCTGTCTGAAACTCAAGAATTGATGAGGATTTCCTAACTGATACGTGGTTATGCTTATTTCAGCCAGGGCTGAAAATGTATGGGGGACAAAATGAGCCTGAAAATGTTCCCTCTGGCAAAAATACAATAGTTATATTAGTGGGGGAAAAAAATGTTCCTGGATAGAAGCTTTGTAAAAGGTGAAATTGGTGTGCATCTTCCTTTTTAAGACATCCTGGTGTGGCTGAACAAGTAGCTATTAAATCTGAGAGTATTCCTTAAAGAACCACTCAACTGTAATGAGTGGCACAGGTTCCCCGGAGAAGCTGTGGATGCCCCATCTCTGGAAGTGTTCAGAGCCAGGCTGGGTCTTTGGGCAACCCGGACTAGTGGGAGGTTTCCCTGCCCATGGCACTAGATGGAACTAGATTGTCTTTAAGGCCCCTTCCAGCCCAACCAACCATATGATTCTCTATGATCCTATAATATTTCTCTACTTTTAGGGGACATGTTTTTGTTATATAACCTCATGTTCCAGCGACAAACTTGTGAATTAGAACAACTTGTTTTCTGTCATCCAGATTTCATAAAACCTGCCCTGCCTGCTCAGAAAGTATCCTCTTCTGTGTCTTGAAGAGGGCTAGTTTCATCTTTCAACCTTGGCCAGAGCCAATGTGCAGCTCCAGTGCCCTGGGAACATACAATTTTATTCTGCCCTTATTTCCCTCAGGAGGGCTGTGATCCCCACTTCTACTTGGGCTGGGATATAGTGGAACATATGGGAGGTGATAACACTTTTGTCAGTATGCATTTCTTCCCAAAATCTGGGAAGCCCTAGGAAACATCAAACTTCAGCCAATTTGTGCTTACACTAGGGTAGTGGAACTACAGGTTGGACTTTATTATAGTCTTGAAAAGAAAATTGAGGTCTGTGAGTACAAAGGTAAAAATGTTGCCTTAAACTTCCTTCTTGTAATTTGTGCTCACAAAGTGAAGGTACTTTTCTGTCATATAAAAAGGTCAATCAATACATGAAATGTGCTGTACATCTCTTCTTGTTTTTACTTTCTAAATCTCATGACCATTGCCGGAAAATACTTTTGCAACTTTTGAGCAACCACTCTAGCAATCATGACTGTGCACTCTGCTGTTATTTGAGAAGATATTTTTAAAAATAATTAGACAAAGGAAAGAAAATGGAAAAAGGGATTTTTTTTTTTGCCCTTGTGGCTTTCTTTTTTGTTTCTATGCCTGTTTTCAATTTGCTATTTAAACATTTGCCTTTCATTATTTTCATTGGTAGCTTTGGGAAGACTAAAATGAGGAAGTATTGTTTATTTGTATAATTAACATTTCAGGTTGCTAACTAGAGAAATTTACACTAAAAATTCTTTATTTATATGTCATACATTTTGCTACGTCTAAAAGGTGTTACATGATGTTATCTAAGTTATGTGCAGGTTCAATAGCTACCATTCTATTTAACCAATGTATTTTAACTGAATCTATTATAAAATGTATTAAAGTACCTATAGACTCTAAAATTAGGTCTAAGCTTTTATGCAAATTTAAATTTCAATACCAACACCTGAACAAGTGTATTTCCAACTTGATTACTGAGTTTTCCTGTGTTCCCTATTGTAAAGCCTGGTTTGTCTTTGTCATCTCACCTGATGGTCTCAATTCCATGAATTCATTTGTTCACAGTGAGCCCACACAACCAAATCACCAGGCTTGTCTCATGTGCTGGCAGATCCCTGTAGTGACCCTCAGGTTGGGCTTGGTTTGTCCTCTCTGGCTCAGAGCTGGTTTGCTCCTAAATCTTCACATTCACGGGGATGTCTGAGCTGACTGTCCCTCTCCCCTCAATCACTCCAAAACTGCAAGTCAGCACTGCATCACTTTGTATAGAGTTTTGTATACCTAGGATGGGAAATAATAACTCTGAAAAGTTTCTGCCTTTCAGACTCTTGATAAATGTCATGGTCTGCAGATATCGTGCACAGTGGCTTGTTTTTGACATGGCACCCATATCATTTGGAGAAATGAAAGGCATAATGTTAACCCAGGTCTAGGAACACAGACTAAAGGATGCTCTTGCATTCTTTATTTTCATTTACTTTTAACCCAGAAGAGATTTTTTTTCTATTTTTGAGAGAACTAAAGATATTCTGTCCATTGGGGGTGAATGTGGTAAACTCTACTTGTGGAAACCTTGCAAGGATAAACCAGGGCTTTATTTTCCTCTATTACCTTACATTGGTATAGAAGATTATTTTGTAAATCTAAGAAATATTTTACTGCTTTTTATTGTAAATTATACTATTCAGACTTATCCTGGACTTGGATTTTACTCTCTCTGGAGTCTCAATGATCCACAGAGGAAGAACTGTTCCTTCTCACACTAAGATTATAAAAACTTTTTAAAAGAAACAAGTAGTAAACACACAATAACATGGGTTGGATTAAAAAAAACAAATACTTCCTGATTAAAATGTTTGTCAAGATATGCAGGCTTCAGCTTTTCTTTCCACTTTGTCATCCAGTAGTTGTTTGGAGTTACGTAATTCATCAGATGAGTTGCTCTAACACGCATTGGACAAAGCATTGTCATTCAGAAAATGCAAACTTTTCTTCAAGTCAGTCAGAATTCAGGAGAAGCAGATGCGTCATGGCAATGGGGTTCACCTTGGGCCAGTGGTGTGTCTGGGTGTTTTTCTTACCAGGTTTATCATGATTATTATGCTAAATCTTGTAACCTTAGGATACTACAACCCCTAGGGCTACCACAGCATTTGGACTTTGAGTTGAGCACAATTATGTCAACTGTGTGTAGAAGTCTGTTGAAACTGTCCCAGTTGGTCAAAGGATGGGTAGGATACTCCTGACTCATGCTGCAGTGGCTCCAGCTCTGTGATACTTGCATATCAAATGCTTGTTGAAAAAATGACAGTGAGTATTTTTTCCACATAATTTTAATCCACTTTCAGTGATGTTATTGGCTGTGGCTTGCAGGATGCCACGCTCAGATTTTCATTCATCTCTCTTTAGACAGTGCTTATTTTTAGTGCTGCAGTCACCATGGTGCTTAGGAGGGAGAAAACATTTCTGTATGATAACAACTTGGAGAAGTTCCCTGTTGACATAGTAAAGATTTTCATCTGTGATATCATATCTTAAAAGTAGCAATATTGAGAAGAAAATAACAAAAAAATCAGATTTCCAGTATACTCAGAATGCATACCTGTTGTGTATATACCTACTTCATTATGATAGGATTGCAAACAGGGAGCAACATGAAGAAGCATAAGAGTTCCGGCAACAGAAAATATTACTGTTATTTGATTTATCCATGTCATAGATGTTATTGTAGCCACACTTTTCTCAGGCCTCTTTAGGAGGTAGAACATCTCTTCCTAATTTAGGTCACTAATGTGAATTATTTTCTGATTTTGAATTCTTTCTATAAAAAGCCCCACTAATTCGTAGCACGAACTAGGAGCAGGATATCCCTAGGCAGGTGGATAAGCCAAGTATGTTCAAGGGTAAGCAACAGTATGACACAACCTTGTCCAGTTACCATTTTCGTAACTTTCATGTTTCATTCTCACCCTTTCCCTCCTCTATTGTCTTTACAGTATAAGTCTTCAAGGAAGAGAATATTTTTTGAGCACATGTATTCTGAATGTGGTAGCAACTCTTTATTTTTACACTGTAGCTTTAAAAGGCAGGATTTTAAATGTGAAAAGCAGGATTTTTCTACTTGCAAAAATAATTTTAAAAAAGCAAAAAAAAAGCCAACCAAAAAGCATGTCTGAAAAAAGGATCGTTTTGAAAGATTCCAGTTTTAATCTCTGAGATCCTCTGCTCTAAATTGTTTCCTTGAGTTTATTAGCCTGAGCTAATAAAGTATTCCCAGTTGGTCAATTAAGCCTTCAGAATTGTCCTACATCTCACTTATTCTAACTCTTAAACTGTAACTTGAAATACTTGCTCTGTGCTCCTAACCCTCACAGTTGCCTTCTGTGACCAGGTAGATTTATTCAAAAATGATAAATTTCCTTATACTGTGATACTGAAGTGCTGTTCATGCAGTAATTTTAAAGTAATGTTTCTTTCTCAGGAATCAGAGGATTTGTTGCTCATCTATCTACAATTTCAGGGATACAAGGCAGATCCTAATTTTGTCATTCATGCAAAGCTATCTTTTTTTCCTAATAGCCTCCAAACTTCCAACAATTTCCAGCAATCTGATAGCTTGTTTGCAGAGATTATCAGTCAGATTTTTCAGCACTTCATAATCTTCAGTAACAATTGTGTTTTGTTATCCTTTGATCATTATCTCAATCACTTTATTTTTCTTCTTTCACTTTAATCCCAAGATCCAATGTCTTTGAATTTATACATTGCAACAATTGAAATCAAAATGATTTCTGGCCACATTTGAATAGCTGCTAAATTCTTGCAAAATAGATTTTATAAATCTGCGTCATTTATCATTATGGCCTGTGGAAATGAACAGACCTGCAGTAAATTCCTGGTTAGAAGAAATTTCTGAAGAGAATTCAGATGTTCAGCTATCAGATGTGTATATGCCAATGGTATTTGATGTCTTTAGCATCCTGTGAATCAACCCATGAATATGAGAAGCTCAGGTAAATAAATACACAAAGGAATGGAGAGAAGCATGTCATTTAGATCCAGTTAGTTTCTGACATGACCCATCTGTCTTCTGGAGCTCATGAAAACTCGTCCCTTCTAATAACCATTTTATCATGTCTGACAGAGTTTCTCTTGCTATCTTAATGCTGGACTGATGTGGGCTAAGCACACCCTGGCAGCAGTTGCGATTCAAATTTCTATTTTGTCTTTTGCTGGAAAACAGATGATTGATTGCCAGTGCAGTTCAGAAACACATGGGCCATTCATTCCTGGCTAGTTTTCTTCGTGCACTTTCTGCAATTGTCACTGTTTCCCTCAGTTCTTATTACAGAGCAAATCATTCCCTTGCCCCTCATCCTGCTGTGCATTCAAGGTTCCCAGCTGTCCTCATTTTCTCTATTCTTTTAGGAAAATCTCTTCAAGAATCTGCTCTTCAATGCCTTCTTCCTAATTTTCTGTGGTTTCAGGATCTCTTGTGCAAACCCACATGGGATATGGTCATTTGCATTATTCAACCCCATTATCTTACTTTAAGCCATGCCACTTTCAATTGAAGATGTCTAGTGTATTACTCTAGTTGTGGTTATTCTTTGCAGCGTTTACTTTGATCCTCTTCTTCAAATGCAACATTTGAAAACCCTCTCTGCCTGATGCTTTTCTTCTCTAAGTGCCATGTACACGTGATTGCTGGCCACAAAATATATTAGTTTAGTAAATATTTGTGCTCTCCAAATGTTTGCTGTGGTGCATGCTTTGTCTTCTAAGAGACAAAGGTACAGGCATAGAGATAATTTTATGACAAACTAATTGATGACAGGAGGTTTTGTGTCTCTTTCTAACTCTGTGTGATTGACAGAAATTATCTAAGTAATGACAAAGATCATACTATTTTTATTTTTCTCATAAGGATTCAGTGAAGAACTGATTAAATTTTCTAGAGCATTGTGGGAATCTGGATCCCAAAATTATTGTGGTTTTTATCCTACCTGAAGACAACTGAACATACTTATTCAGATGTCATTAGGACTTTGTTTTATTTCTCATCGCTGTTTAATTTAATTTGCCACAGGAAAAAAATTATTCAAGTAGCTCAAAGTACCTTGTACTTCCAATTGGATGAGGTAATGGTAGTAGCAGTGTTTGTGGTTTAGTGTTATTAGTGGCAATATTTTCTGTCTAAATATTCACCAGGTGCATATCAGAAATATAATCTCATAATTTTATCTAATGATAAAACTTTAGCATCTCATTTACAGGAGAAAATGGTAGAAAATTGGTTAGGTTTATTTTTCCACACTGAGAAATCCTTGAGGATAAAATAAAATTTCATTGTTTCCAGGTACTGCTGTATCATCAAAAAAATTATTGAAGGATTTAATTTAACTACTTTTTCTAAGTATTCCACATTGAGGGCTCCAATAACTGGGGCGAATTTTACCCTTGGAGAAATAAGGCTTAACCTATGGGGAAGTCTAGATGAAAAAATTAATTTCCCTGACCTTTTCTATACTGAATTATTGTATTTAAACTTGGACCAGTTAAACATGATGTCCTCTTCATAAGTGTGTATTCAGACTAGAGCATTTCCAAATCCTGTCAGCAATCTGGAGTCTTACATATTGGACTCTCCTGCTGTTTATAAAGTATCTAATAAAATTTTCCATAAATATAGTCTATCCATTTTTCTTTAGGACTCTTGATTCAAGCATTTTCCATCCTCATCCCCAATTTTCCATTGGACTGATTCCCTCAGAAAACTTCATATTCATTGACATCTTTACCAGTCTCTTTTACCAGGAGGATTTTCATTTGAGCTGATTAAATTATACTTCTCTTTGTTTTGTAACAAATGTACGTTTTCTTACAAATAATAATTTTAAAAAGTTGCTATTTCATTTGCTAGCAATAATTTGTTTGCTTTCCTTGTTACCTTGTTATATCTAATTTCCCTGATTCCTTATGTCCCCCAAAATTCAGGAGGGTATACTAAGGCTTGCTTTTTCTTTTGCTGTACAAATTTATGGGCTATTTTAATACAGATTAGTGCAAGTGCAATACCAAAGCACTGTAGGTGGTAAAACCCAGTTATCATTTGTGTGATTAGTTTCACCTTGTAGCCGTGTCTCTGAAAAATGCAATTAACAGTTTCATATTCAGCATAGCTGGCTTTTATTCCTGCTGCATGGTGTGCAACATTTGCATCATAAAAAAACCCCTAATTGGTAAACACAGCCTTGCCAGATTCTCTGCAATTCACCCAATTCTCGTCCTGTTAATTGGCTCACCTGCAACACCAGTTGGATGGGTTTTCAAAGGCAGCCGCAGATTAGAGAGCTTGCAAGCACTTGTGTTTCACAGGACTGACTCCGAGGAGACTGAGGGAGGAAAAAAAAATATTTTAAATGAATGCTGAATGTAGGCAAGCTCTCTGGTCCAAGGGTTGCCATGGAAACTGTTTTGTCTGCTAATCTGATAGCAGAGTGTATGTTTATTGGTACACATCTCTAATGACCTTCAGAGCCTAAACTCAGCTGGAAAGTAGTATTCTACCACTGTGGTCAGAGACAGCAGCTAAGTGATTACATCCTAAACTCTATTATTGTAGCTTATACTGTTGTCAGGTGGGTTGGGGTTTTTTTTCCCCTTTGTTATTGTTGTTCCCTGCTATGCATTGCCCCAAAAATGACAATTTGCAGTGCTTAGATGCATAGCTTTGGTAGCAGATACCGTGTGTCAGATAGAGGATGTAAAGTTTCTAGGGTGAGGTCTTTAAGCCAGAAATTCTTGTATTGCTGAGCTGAGGGAATTTGTCATTTTTCTGTCTCTAATAATGGGTTACTTCAAAATAGCAGTGATTCTAAAAAAAAAGTTTAAAAGAGATAAATTTAATAGGATGTGTTATCCTGGCAGAATAGGGGGAAATGTGATATTCATCTTCCTGATAAACAAACAGATTTAAAATCAATCTTTTAAACCTAAGCAATATTTTTCCTCCTACTATTAGAAAAGGTAATTCTCAAAATTCAAGAGTTATACCTTTAAGTCAGAGACATTAATTATAGCAGCTTTGCTGACAATTTTTAATTTTGTAATAATAGTACACAAACTTATCACTGGAGCAATTTCTAGAAGCATACAAAAACAAATTGTATCCTAATTAACCAAGCAATCTTTCTTTAAATCTGGGGGTGTTGGCTCTGCCTTAATTACCAGCACTGCATGCATGGGTGCCATACGATAGCCAATTAATACAGGAGCTGTCACACAGAGAAAGATTGTGGGCTTGTTTTCAAATCCTGCAGACCAAATGACACCTCAGCCTTGTGCACATTGTTCATCTCAACCTCCACCAGGTATCATTTCAACCTTTAGGACTTAAGCATTAGCCTAGAAAAAATCCTCAGCTTTGAGGTAAATGGGAAGGTGCCAGAGCAGCATTGTCAAGGCTGTGCATCTCCTGCCTCCTGGATGTGGCGGATGGCATGGTGCTTGTGGGAGAGCTGGAGGTACAGGAGATGGGCTGGCTGCTGCCCTGGGCTACTTCCAGCCCTTGAGGTTTTTGCTTTTTGCCCAGACAAGAAGAGATAAATCTATTGCCATGCTTTTCCTCCTTCCCCATCTGCAGGCTGATCCCAGACTTCCCAAGGGGCAGATGGAGGCTCCAAAGGTGGAGAGATCCAACAGAGTGGCATCTGAGGATTTAAGACACAAATAAAAAGGAAAGTTAAGGGACATAGTAGATTAAAACAGGCAAGAAATATAAAAAAATTCAGAAGTGATAAAGCTATCTACATCAACCTATATTCAATGAGTGTGAATGGTGAAGACCACCAGAAAAAATGAAGGAAAGATCTTGAAGCAGAGGAAAATTTATAGAAGAGGCTGAAAGAAAACTGCTATTAAATGAGGGAACTATCTGAATTATTTTGCCTACCAAGATGTTTGTAGTTTGATTTCCTCGCTTTAAAATCTTTGATTCCAAAGATTTGATCCTGGTCTTAATGAAGAAATAAGATAATGAGCATACTGGGGCTACACCTCTGTTATTGTGATCCCCTCTGTCTTTTTGTTATTACTGTCAGAGCTTAGGACAGTGGAAACCCCACAGACCTGCAAACCTTCCTAGTGGTGAGGTTTTGACATCTGCAAATCTCACAAAGCAGCACCAGCCTAAATCTATGGTCCTGCAGTCACTGGTCTCCTGCTGCACCTCTCCCATGGGGCTACAACACCACCTTCTTGGGAAAAAAGTATAAAACCAGTCCCCATGTTAGGATATCAGGGTTTCTTTATCTGAGCTGCAGTCGTTTATGTCAGTTCTTCAAATTGACTTAGTGCAGAGAATTTCATTTAAATGTTTTCAGAGAAGAGCTTTCCATCCCTCCTGCTCGTTCCCCTCCTATTCTTCTCTGCCAAAATTTGGTTGTTGACTGTGGCATCAAATTTCCTTGTCCTCAGAATGCTTCATTTCTAGGCTTGACCCTCTCGGCATTCCAAGCTTTGATCTTTAAAAATTAAATAACTTGGAGATTAATATCAAGCCTTCTTTTATTTTCATCTATATTAGCTGTTATTTTCTTTTGAAAATATCAGTCCCTGCATTTTATGAATTTGATTTAAGCCATTGGCTGCAGCTGCTCCAGTCGAGCAGAGCTGTGAGCTAACTTATCCGTGGAGGCAATTCCGAGCTGTTAGTCTGTGCAAGGGCTTCAGGAAGGGACCTGCTATATGTTATTGGAACAAAACAGGTATTTTCATGCAAGAGTTTGAGTCTTCTCATGATGAGATAGAAAAATACATAAAGGCTAGACTGGTTTGGAGGTTTTTTTATCTCTTTGAAGTTTTGCTGAATTTTTTACAAGAGCGGACGTACGTTCAAAAAACCAAAAATCTTTGAATCACTATCATGTGCTTCTCTTTCCCCGATTAAGGCATTTATCTTCATATATGTTTAAAAAAAAAAATGACAATGCTTTCTGTTGTGCTGTGTGAAGAGTATCCAAGACCCTGGGCTTATCCAGAAATTGATTTTCTTTTTTTATTTTTTTAAGTGGAAGAAAGACGGTTGCAATTTTATTCTTTAATTTCTGTCATTATTCCTTGAATGCAGTCCTCCAGTCTGCTTCTGAAAGGTGCTTGAGAACCCTGATTTTTTCCCCTAAATTACCAAGTTATTAATGATCAGCTTTGTATCTCAGTAAGGACTGCAGTTAGGGCTACTTAGTAAGCTGTTCAAAGCTAATTTCTACATCTCCTTTAGAGCCCCAATCCCAATGCAAGTGAAGTCAATTGAAAATTTTCAGTCCAGAAGGACAAAGTTCTAAATTGTCCCATTTCTTTTAGTTAGGGTTGGCTCTGAAAAAGGTCCTTTTTTAAAAAACAATCCATTGGCTGTTTTCTGCCTGAAAAGCATGGTTACAGGAAATGTATTTGCACTTTAAAAGCGATCAGGGAGCAGAAATGGAAAGCTGAGTTTTGTCCCCTGAATGAGAAAAGGATATATGTGAGTACTATTGCTTTTTACAGTTTGCAAAAGGGTATATTATATTTCAGTAAAAAAATCTTTCCTACGTATCTGATTCTAAAATATGTGTGTACCTTGTCTCTATTGCTGTAAATATTTCTGCTGATATTAATTGGAACAGATTGCAACTGAACCATTTTTCAAACATAAGGATACCTGCATCAAGATGCACTGAAAGTTCTAGTCTTGTGTTTTTACGGAAAATTGATAATTTTGATCAGAATGAAAACATAATTAACTCTTTCATTTGATATAAAATATTTTATTAAGATCGCTTTCACAAAGAATTCCAAGCATTTTCAGTTTTCAGACTAATGAGAAAAAAAGTGCCATTTTTCAAAATTCAGAGTCCTTTTTTTTCCCTTTTTAAATATCTGACGTAAAAAATAAAGAAATATTTCTGTGGCAGAAGTTGTGTCAAATTTGTCATGTATTCTTATTCTTGAGCACGTAGTTGTTGACACAACTGATTTCACTCTTCTAGTAGTTCAGGCTTTTTACAAAATTCTCTGATATCTGGGAAGGGAAAGAAAATATCTGTTTCTAGTCCACCTGAATAGTCTGCTCTGGAAATTGCCTCTCTTATTTAAAGTGTGGAAAGAATTTGAACAGTTTTTTGTTTATGTTAGCTATCATTGAAATGGAATCATCTGTTTGATTTGTTATTCACTTTGGCTGGTGACAATTATTTCTAGAAATCTCATTAGTTAAACCTTTTTAAAAAAGCTTTCAATCCAGTTTATCTATAGAGACAAAAACAATCTGTAAAAGAGGATTAGGTATTTTTCTATATTTTATACACTGTTTTGGGGGTTTTTTAGAGAAACCTCAAAGTAACTTTTCTATTTTATATTTTGTTTTACTGATATTGAGTGAAAAGACATTATGACATTCAGGAGTACTGGAGTAGTTTGTTCATTCCTTGCTACCTTGATAGCTACTGTGCCAGTGAATCACTTCTGAGTCATTACCATCATCAGTTATGCAGTGCTTCACTGATTTTGTCCAGCTAATGCATGGGTGTTCTGCCTTTCTGTGCAAAGCTGGGTTACCCAATCATTACAGCACCCTTGGAGTAACCACAACCACAGGTATCAACCTCATATTTGTTTCAGGGAAAAGTGACATGGCCTCTTGTAGTTTCAGAGAGATGAAGAATTTAACTGAAGAGAATCTGTCTTCAGAACGTGGCTGACCTTCACCTGGGTTCTTACATATTTGCCTTCTACTAATTTACCCAACTTTTTAAAAATATCTTTTATTTTGCCAAAAACAATGCCTTGTGAATTATTAAATAAATAATTCCCATATTTTTGGATACTATTTAATGATATGCAGGGCTAACTTTCTCCAAAATCTCATTTTTAATTGTGTGCTTAACTTTCTAACAGTTAAACTGTCTTTTTAGGTCATTTGTCTTGAATTGACAGTAGTAGAGAATTTCAAAAAGAATTAATTTCTAAATCATTCCACCCACATCTTCCTTGTTTTACATAATCTCTTAGGATAAAAAGAAATTCTTTGTGTTTTCTTGACCTTTATTTAAAGAAGGCAAAGCATTTGACATATATACTGAAATGAAAATGCAGATGAAATCTGAAATTCTTTTCTCTCTGCATTCCATCTGGACATAACGTCATATGTGGTTTCAACATAAAATTGGCTTGAGAAGCAAATTCAGACTCAAACTTTTGCCTATATATTTACCTACACAAAAGAATATGCTCACATGAGAAAATGGCCCTTCCATTTTTTAAAACTCTATTTGAATTTCCTTTTGTTAAAGATGTTATTCTCTGTAACAGAACATGAATAAATTAGTTGTGCTTCTTTCCTCTGCCACGTGTGTAATTATGTCCCTTAATGCCGTAATCTCTATTTTTATAAAAGTATGAACAAATGATCACAATAAGTCCAGCAGCTCCATCCATTACATAGGAAACATCCATTGCTTTGTGACTTCAAAATTTCTAAAATAGATTAACCTATCCCCTATCAGTGAAAGGGCTGTTTCATGAAAATACTTCTTACATGTTCTGGTTCATTCAGAACTTACTGTACCAAACAGCTCAATGTGACGATGTCACTGTTTGCAGTTATCTTCAAAGCTGATCCTCCTCTCAAACAAGGAGCCTATTTTGAATTTAAAGTATAAAATAGCCCCATTAAAATTCATAGAATTTGGCTTATCTATATTGTTCTGAGCATTTGGCATTTTAAATAATATAGTAACCTCCACAAAAGGCAAGATAGATGAAGAGTAATGCCAAAATGTCAAGATTATGCTGCTTCTTCCACTCTGTCATCACACTGCACAAACACTGTAGACAAGTTACTGCCAAGCTAAAGGGCCACACAACATGAGAAAACCACAGAAATACAAATATGTGCAATAATTCAGAAACTACTATGCGTGTATCCTGTTGACAGATATATTGGAATATCCATCTAGAAACACCATTAATTTCTTACTATTTTTTCTTAGAGAAAAATTACCTTTTATTCATGCTGTTTCAGATCTACATCTCAGAGTGCACTTCTGGTTCTCTATCCCTAGCTCTGTGTATTGAGATCAAATTACAAGTTTATCGCGCTCTCAGGTAATCTCCTGACCCTAACGGTTCCTAGTCACCACCAGGAGTTTCCACAGTGGATCTGACCTGCAAACCCTCCACTTGGAGACACTGGTAGTGACCAAATAATGACTTGAAACCCATTTATAATCTGTTTAGAACCAAAGTATGCCAGAGGATAGAGACATTGTTTTAAATTTATGTTACGTCTAAGTTTCCCCAGACTGGACCCAAGACTGAGCAGTGACTTTGGACACATTTTGCAGAGTCCTGGTTCCTTTATCCCTTTGCCAATCCAGACTGCCTTTGACAGGGCTTCTCCTCTCATCTCTGAGCTCCCTTAATTCAAACACTTCACAATCCAAGCTCAAAAAGGCAGGTTTGTATCCCCCCTGGATATCTCACAATTTGGTAATTCAGTACACCATGCTGGGGTCTCTTCTCGCCATTGCACTGTCACCCTGTTGGCTTTTTCAATCACTTCCAGTACAGGCCTGGCTGCAAAACTCAATCACAGTAATTTCTGTCACTGGTCTGGACAAGCACACAGTTTTCATAGAACTGTTGCATCTAGCACTCATTACAGTGATAGATGTCAGCTCTGCTGTCACAGATGTATTCCTCAATGACGTGTTATGCTGCTCCAGCGTTGTATTTTAAAAAGCTTTATTCAGTTTGTAAATATTTATTTAGTGATCAAAGCCTGAAAGTAGCTTTCCTTTCTGATTTTGGGGTTATTTTTTCTCTGTCTAAAGACGGTTTCACAGTTAAATGCCACTTCTAATCTGCTTTTCTGTGTCTAGAGTATATTTTATTAACCCTTTTTTTTTTATTTTCTTCAGTGATAGATTAGCAAATTCCAAAGTAGCTTAGAAACATTGCTTAGTGACCTTTTTGTTCTTTGCATTTTTTGAGGAGAAATCAACAAAAGACAACAATAGTAACCTTTCCATATTCATTACCATAAGCTGCATTGACCTTAAGAAGCAGTCTTATGATTCCACACTTGTATACAGGGTACGGCTGCTGTGCGGATTTCAAGACCTTGATTTTTTTTCTCTTCTTAGGGCTGCGAGGGACAAAGAAATTAGGTACACTGTAGTACCTGTGCTTTTGCACAAAATGGAATGATGGCAAATCTCTCAAGTCTTATATTGTAAAAATAATTTTGTGTGAATATTTCTTTAAAAATTGACTTCTAGATTACATTAAGCATAATAGCTTCATTTTTGCATTTAATTTAATTAAAAAATAGGATTATTGCTTTTTAATTTATTTTTCAAAGAATAAAAATTAATTTTTTTTTTTCTTTCCCTTCCATTGAGAGAAGGATAGGCCAGATGAGGAGTATTAGTATATGAAAAACAAGTCCAAGCTCAGCATTGATGAATTTACATTATTGGATTAAGCTTGATTTCTGGAGTTTCTCAATATTTTACTAGTCTTACTGCTAAACTCCACATTCTTTTCTGGGAGATTTTCTAAAAGAAAAAAGAGAACAAGAAATAAAAAATATGTTTAACTTGTGGACTTATCTGGTAAAATAAAAATAACATCTAACTCATAAATCGTGAAGTGATGATAAAACTGTTGCTTTCTATATGGAGGAGACCTGTGGTTTTAATACTGTATTAGCCGGTGATAACTTAAGACAGAATTGTCATAAAAAGGCAAGCCTATATTCTGGCAAAGCTGTGAACTCACTTCTCAGTCCTCTCTGTTCTGATAACCTGAAAAATTACATTGTGCCTGTTTTTCTGCCTACATACACACCATCCCTTCCTAGGTTATTAATGAATCTATTAAATAGCCAGTGACCTAGAAAGTAACCACAGGATGCCCTGTCATTAGCCTTTCTCCATGATAAAAATGCACCATTTAATCATATCTTTTGTTTTTTTTCCTCCTCTGGTCATTTGTTCTCTGGGGCAGCATTTTCCTCTTTACTTTCTAGTTCCTTACCTATACTCATCTATTGTAACAGATCTTGAGAGATAATTTTGGCAATCCAAATAAGGTTTGTCAAAAGCTTTTTCTTTTTTCATTATTTTATCAATGTATCACAAGGCTTCTAAGATTGTAACTGCAAGACACGTTTTCTACAGCACTAAACTAAACTTGAAGATCTTTTTTTTTTCTCTTGTGCCCCTATTGCTGCCTCCTCCATAGAAAACTTTATGGAAGTTGGACTGTACAGTCTTTTTTATTAAATATAAATATAGTTTTTAAGGAAATTTATGGTACTTGTAATCTAATTAAGGTTCTCAAGCAATTACAGTGGCACATTTGTTGGTAAGGATATTACAATATATGTGAGGGAAGTGGAAACAGTGGTTAGGGGGCATTTCAGATGGCTTTTCTAGAAAATAACGCATAGAGATATAGTGTTGAGAAAAGATACGGTGTTTCTTCAGAAAACCGGTACTGATTAGCCCCTTTATTATGCTCATCTTCCAAGTGTTTTATTTTTCTGATTTGAGCTGCCATTTACATTCACTGGTCAGTAATCCCCCGAAGTGATTCTGTATCTCTGCGCTGATTTTAAATACAGCTGCACTGTGCTGCACACATCAGAGAAGCACAGACAGTGCATTTTATACACTTCAGGTGACTTTTAGATGCTTTTTCAGAAGCTTGATATTTGTTCCAGAATTCCTGGCACCTCTCTTTTGATAAAATTTATTCTTAATTAGTAGAAAGAAGCAAAGGTCTCCTATTTCACTGAGGCAAAGGATCATTTGCTTTCTTGGATGGACCTTTCTCTTCCTTAACTGCTTCATTAACCTGTGAGAGTCTTCAGCAAATTGTTCTCATTCTCCTTATTCCAGTGTCCTCTGAGTATCTCTTGTTTGGTTTTCATGATAAGATAGTTTTAGACTCTCAGATTTTCCTCTTTTAGAGTGTTGGCCGTGGCTCTTGACTTGCATTGAGGCTCTACACATTTGTTCCAGAGTTTAACTTCCACCTAACTTAACTGGTATCTTGAATCTTTCCATTACAAAACTATTCTTTTCTTCCTGATTTCCAATGCACTTGGTTCTTTCCTGGAGATTTTATTTAATTTTCCAGTTCTGATTAGCCTTTGGACTATCATTCCTCCAAAATTTCTCCTTTGAAAGTTCACTAACATGGCATTTTGCTAAAAAAATACCCTACAGACTGTATCTGAAATGAGATGACTGGTAGGACTGTTGGAGCAGCAAAACACTGTCATCAGCAGTGCTACCTCTTCAATTGCTCAGTCTTAATGAAAACAACTCTTTGCTTTTTATTTTGGTTTATTTTCATGTGAGAAAAACATAAGTCTGTCAGAGAAGTAATTCCAAGATTATTTTCCATTAAGAAGCAAAAGCAGCGCAATAGTGTTAAGCTTTGGCTTCTGTTTGATAGAGGAAATCCTGTATCCTGCACTAATTCCACTAAAATGTGATCTTTCCTGTGTGCTGGAGCCACAGAAGCAGTCCCTTGTCATCCCTTGAGGTGCCATTCATCCAAAAGAACTCTCACTAGTAATTAGTAGTCCCTTTGTAGTCAAAGCAATGGAAGTGTCCCCAAAGAAGAATTCATAAAATATGTTTTAGAATTCCTGTATTCTCTATGAGACATTTATTTTAACCCCCACTTCTGGAGTTGCCTGCTTGCCCTCCAGCAACTGTAGGGAGAGCAAAAATAACAGGCACATAGGTGGCAAAGTTCAGTGTAATCAGTGCCACCATTACTGTCATCTCAGGGCTCAGTGAAACCTGCAGCTCCCAGTGTCACCGCTGGCCTTGGGCAGCTCCTGCTGCGTCCGTGGCTTTGGCAGAAGAAGGGAAGAGGAGCAGGACTTTCTCTTAGATGTTTTATGCTATGTATCTAAAAAGGTCATGATGTTATATCTGTTTCTTAAATGTTTTTATGCTAGATATCTAAAAAGGTCATGTTGTACTACAGCCTGAGGTGTCTGTCCTAACCAGGGAACTGTGTTAGCCAGTTTCTATTCCCAATCTGTCATAAGGGACATCCTGCCGGATAAGTTGAGTACTTAGTTACAGTAATGTAAACTCTGTTGTTCTGAAAACATCCAGTTGTTTCCAAGATGTTGACAGGTATTCTGCATTCATGAGGTATGGCTGGTACCTTATACTGGTTGGGGTTCTCTCAAAGTGTTGTTACTATGTGATAATTTTGTGTCAATTTTTTTGTTTAGTTGGTTGGGGTCTTTTTGAATTGTACAGATTTTAGATGCTGATCCATCAACTATACCAGGGGCTTTTTCAAGTTTCTGTGTCTAAAAGAAAAAAGGAATTTGAGCTGGGGACTGGGCCTAATTTTACTGCCCTTCATAGTAATGTTTGATGGATCCATGTTAATAGTTCTTTTGAAAGGGCATCTGTAAGGCTTCATTTCTGCTCCATTCTGCTTCTGGAGAAGTTGCCTCATGATACATCTACAGGAGATGTGAGAAAGCTGCTATTTTGTAGTTATTGCCATGAAAGAGGGTGTTAGCTTCTGCTACATTGAATATCAAACTTCCCTTGCTTTTGAGCTGTATGCATGGTAGGAATGGGAATTTAACTGTAACTTCACAGTTATACAGCCTATCTTCAACCTGAGAGGAAAAAAAAAATCAATATAATTACCCTCTAGTAATAATTCTATCATCTTTTGTGGCATTGAGAATATACTTATGAAGCCCAGTGGACTGTCACTGTAAAGGTCCAGTGCTGTAGTTCCACTCCCTGAATTTTATCAAATGCAGGAAGGAGCAGCAGCAAGCTCTGAGGGAGTAATTGCAAACAAGAGATCTCTCCCTTGATTTGATAGTATGGATTGGATAATTTTCCAAATCACTAATTCCTCAGTACAGCGTATGGCACAGGTGGCTGCTGATAACTCAAGCTTGCAAAGAGTCACAAACCTGACTCATTTGTGGCATTGCTGCTGCTGCTGCATATGTTGGTATAAAATACACAATGATGCTCCTAAGGAGGAGAAGGAATGAGAAATGATAACAATAAATCAATAATCTTTATTTGACTTCTTTTATCTTTGTTCAGCTCAGTAGCACAAGAAGATGAAAGCAATGTTTTTTGTGAGAAATTTGGATAGCAGAGAGCACTCAGCCACCTTGAAAGTAATTTCGTATCTGGAGATGAGCTGTGAAAGCAGCTTTTCTGTTTATTTGAGGGATAGAGCAGAGGCCCAATGTGACCAGGAGAGGTTGGAAAAAAGCAGAAAGGAGAAGCTGTGTATTTCTAAGTGTCTTAAATCTCTTTCAGATTAGGAGGGCAATCTCATGAGGAAGCATTAAATATGGCATATTTCTTCACCCTGCTAAATGATGGTAGCACTGCCATCATTAGCTATGAGTTTATTTTGGTAGCATGCGGGGATCAGATTGTGTAATTACTGCACTGGCTCTTGCAATATGTTATTGGCTCAAACCTTGGCAGACACACAGGAGCTGAGCAGACTGACCAGGTTCAGCCCCAAACAGTCTGATTTTTCAGGATATGCATGCCATCTGACACACAAAACCCAAGGGTTTTAAAACTTTTTACAAATATCAGGTGTGGAAGGGAAAAATTTACTCTCTCCACTGCCACAGAAGCCTCCTTTCATTTTTTATTGTAGACCCAATACCTGAGTATTAACACTCCCAGAACAAGCATATTTCTTAATAGAAATGGGAGTTCACAGTCCAGCCATATTATTATAGTCAACTGTATGGGCATCATTAAATGCATGACAGCAGTTTATAGACTGGATAGGGAAATATTGGTATGTGGATAAGGAATGTCTCTTGCACTTTTTTGACCACCACCTAAAATCTTCCTGTCGCAATATGGTCACGTGTTAGTCTAAAGGGAGGTGGAAAAGGCCAAAGCAAAAATTCCTTCCAGCTGAGACTATTTAACCTGCCATCTGTTTCTGAGCTGCCAACCAGCCCCTAGTTACCAAAAAAGCTGCCATCCTGTTAACCCCAGCAAGAAGCACGTTCCTGGACTTCGACTGATGGAGGCAAAGTAGGAAGAAATGCACAGATTTTAACTTCTGTGCTTCTTCTCATCGAGGGCACCCTTATGAAAGTAAAATGGCAGCAGTAGCATTTCTGAGCTTTTCTTGTGTATTATGGATTCTGTGCAAGTATTAAATGAGCCATATTAGGATGTCAAACACGTGGGAAGTGTACATTCAAAGCAGGCTTGTTCTGAGCTGGCAAGATGATTTCTCATAGCTGCAATATTAGCAAATTTTTCAAACATTTCTTTTGTTTAGCAGCTTTGCTCTTATGTTGCTTCACTTTTCGTTTAATTTATTGGCTCTGAGAGCACTGCAGCTTGGACTTAATCTCACCAGACATGCTAACTAAACGTCATCATAGATAGTCTGCAAATGGAAAGGGGACCTAATACATTGAAGTGACTGCTCCCAGCAGTTCTGTAGGTGGCACTCTTTGCTCTGCATCTGCCTGAATCCAGGCCTTTACACAGTGCAAGTGGTTTTCTATACACATATCAGGACCGGTATCTTTGTTTACACTCCATTTCAGTAGGCAGCTTCTATGCAAATGATACTTTTAGACTCAACTGTTTAATCTCTACATGCTGTCCTAAATTACTACACTGTAGTGCTGTGTTCTCCTGAACTCTTAATGGCTTGTAGTGATGGTGATATTCATTACTGCATTATTTCTTTTGTGATAATGGGTGCACACACGGTTTTATGAACATAAAAGTTGGTGAGTTTATTATTACTGCTGTAATGATTACTAATGGAAGCTCTGGGTGAGTTCTGCTGTTTGGGCTCACACCGAGTGCTGCCTGTAGCTGAAATCATCCCATTCAGCCTAGGTATGGTTCAGCTTGGTGGGAATTGAGAATGGCTAGCACAGTGTGCTAGGAGGCTGTCAGCTCTGAGAAGTTAAACCCTGAGCTTTTTCCCCGGGTTCCAGCAGTTTCCTGGGCTGAACAAGGAGTGAGATATCTCTGCTTACAGCTGAGCTTTGTCAGATCATACGTGACAGAGTAACAGCTGCATCGTGCCTGGTGGTTCCAAGAAAGAATGATCTTTAAAGAAGCCTTATCTTCTCATCAACATCCTGCTCAGGTTATGGGTAGAAAGATGGCTAAAGATGGCATTGCCTTTATTAAAAATAATAATAATAAATAGGTGAGTTTGAATTGAGACAGTTTCTCCCCCTGTTAACAGCTCAGTCCTCCTTGTAACGCTAAATACCTTTTTGTGAAGTTCCTGAGGAGTGAATTCTGGCATTTCAGCCCACTTACCACATCTGACATAAAAACCTTAACTATCTAGCCTTGGTTGAAAGGAATGACTGAAAGGAGAAACCCCACATGGGTACATGCCTTCTTGAACTAGTAACAATTTTATCAACTCACTGTCATCAAGGGATGTGAGACACTGACACCACCTCAAAGGCTTCCAGCTTGTTAGCCTTTCACACACCTATTAGGATGTTCCTAGTCTGGCTCATTGGGTAAATTCAGTAATTGTCTTTACAAGATGTACAGAAATCTGAAAGGTGGCTGTCAGCAGTGTGTTCGAAGTTGCAAGCTGGTTAGTAAAAAGGGCAGTGGAAAGCTGAACAAAGTAAAACCTTTAACTGCAGCTACAAACCTTTTAAAACTCCTCCCCATTTTGGGCAGCTTTTAAAATGTTTACAGAAATAATTATGTGTAAATACGGTTTAAAAGAACTTGCAGAATATTTACTTCAACACAGATGCAATAGAAGTCTTTTGGAAAATATCATAACTTGCATTAATTTGTATATTTCTAAAGAGACAGATGGGAAAACACATAAGGGTGTGAAGGGCTGGCCCAAATTTTACCTTAAAGACATTGCATTGCGGAATGAAATAGTCTTATCAAGGGCCTCTCATTCCTGAGGTGAATTAGGTCAATTAAAATGAAGAGGAAAAAAAAAGGTGTGGTTTTTTTTTTTATAACTAAGCACCCAAATGATTAGCAAAGATAGAAGTTCAGAATGGAGATTTAGAAGACACTTGTACATCTGTAATTGGGGAAAATCTCCTTTTTTTGAAGATTTCAGGAAGTGGGAATTTCCTCTTTATCTTAAATAGGCTTTTTCTTCTCATCCTGTCTGCAAAGATCTTTAGGTCCACTTTTCTAATGCAAATTTGACCTCAATGAGCCTGAAAAAGAGCTTCTAAATGCAGGCTCCTGAAGAACAAGCCCCGAGACTGTCCCACTCCTCATAAATGTGTGGCTACTTCTTACATGGTGTGGTCTTGCTTTTAACAGACCATGAGATAGCTGGTGGTACCTGCAGTGATGAGAAAATACCACATGAGTTTAATGCTCTCTGCCTCCATTAGTGTGAGGTAATCCTTGCATACTTCTCCTAAAGGCCCCGAGAGTCTAACTGTCTTTTAATGACAGGATTAAAAACAAAAATATCATAGTGAGACCAAATAAGAGCTAAAGCCAAAATTTTGCCTTGATATTGCTGGGTGATGGTCTCACTGCCTCTTCCTTCTGGAATCGTTCAGGAAGACTTAGTAAGTGGAATGTTGATGGCCTTGTCTTTATCTGTCCTTGGTCTTCTTCATGCTGGGCTTTGGAGGGGAAGTTGTCAGGATGCTTTTTTTTCGGAGGCAGTTTTAGCCCTTGGAGTGGCTCTCCTTTTCTCTCCCAAGTGTTTGGGGCCACAGCTGTATGCCAGCCAAGACCCACCTGCATAGGATTTTGGCTTGACTGCAATACAGCTAAACTTGTTAAAATTAAAACTCAGCACAAAAATTCATTCATTCCTCTTCATGTTGACTTCATGGCATGACCAGGCATAAAACTTCTTTGGGTCTGTGAGCAGGTTCTGGTTCTCACATAATCTTTCTGTCTTCTCAGTAAGTTCACAATGCAATTACAAAAAGTATTTGGGGATGAGTTGAGAGGCAAAAGTTTTCCGGACTGTTGTACCCTGGTTAAACAAGGAAAAAATGCAACAGGAATTTGATAAACACTTCTGCACCAAAAGAAAGACCTATTACAGTTTGGCTGTCAACAGTCATATCCTCACAGTACTTAAATCAGTTGTTCATCTGGAGAAAGACAAATGTCGGGACTTGTGCACTGAAAAAATCTGAGCCTACTAGGCATGAAAAATGGAAAACAATTGGATGGGCAACCAGATTTGTGAGGTTGATATGTTTTGTTTACCAAACTACTGTATGATATACAAAGATTTTTTTTTTAACTTAGTTCAGCATGCTGTGTAATATAATATGACATTTCTGTATATGACAGCAGAAGATTCAGCACTCGAACTTCTCACAGCATGACTCAACACCTCCTGACAACTCAGCAAATAACAACAAAAACCTTATATTTAATCAATTCCTTTACCCAGTAATCTCAGTTGTGATCATAAAGAATTACCCATTTGTCTCAACTGGGATCACACAAAATCACTCCAAGTCTTTCATGACTTCATAATCAGCTTTTTCCACCAGAAAAAAAAA